>OX422144.1:144577570-144696822 GCA_949129095.1 Volucella bombylans
CACACCGTCCTTCGGGTGTTGTCTGTCCAGAATGTTGAAGCCACCCAGAATTGTGTATATTGAAGTCGCCCGTAATAACGATTTCAGTATGAGGATACAGGGATACAATTCTTTGAATGGAGTCAGACAGCGCATCAAACTCGTTAAAAGTCGAATTCCTGTCCACTTTGGGGCTTCTGTAAATAAAGCAGTAGTGGATAATTTGCTTACGGAGATGGAATTTTAACCACATGAAGTTGAATTCCGGATTGAAACATGGATCACATTGTGGTGGAGTTTGGTAAGCTACATCACTACGCACGTAAATGGCGAGACCGCGGTGAGAGAAGAATAATGGCACTAGTTCGTAGCCGGCTTCAGATCAGAATGATCTGAGAGGTGCGGGCGGGGATCTACCTGTGTTTCACTGCCAAAACAACTGGTCTGACGTGGACGTAAGCAGAAACGTGATTACTTTTTAGCCAGCGTATATTGGCTACGTTTACCCTGAATTCCCTAGTCATAATCACAGACAAACACAGAAAACACAAACACCGATGATACTAAGCATGGCTGCGAAGTGAAAATTCTGACATTGATTTAGCGGATCAAATTGCTGGAGGTGTTACGCCCTTACAACAATATGAAACGGTGCACCAACAAAATTTTCACTCACAACCCGCTATCCATCAGTTGTTACATACACTCAGCCACTGCTCGTACCGTATGGTAAATACAGTAATGGCAGTGATTGAGTGCAAGCAACAGTACTTCGAACAAGTGCACTGCACTTTTTTGTTTGTTTTATTTATTTTTTTTGCACACGCGCACGGTGGTTTTTGTTTTGTTTCTTTTTTGCACAGCACACGATAATTTGCGAGTGCACTGGTTGACTTGTGCACTCGTCGGTGGTCGACTCGATAAGTTAGCGCACTCAATGAGTCTTACTGGTTAACTTTCTCCTTCTCATGAATAGAACAGCCTGCAATTTGAAGGAATTGACTGATTTCTGCTTCATTAATCGTCGATTGCATCTAAGGTTGCTCGAGCTTTAAAGCAAACAATCGCAAGAAAGCGGAATAATAACGCATCCATTAACTAAGCCAGAGTTTTGATGGATTTTTGATGAAGCTCCTCCTTATGGATCTTCTCGGTTTCCTCCTTTTTCTGCATTCATTTTAGAATTCGATGTGTGTATGCCTATGATCTGACATGGAAACCTTTCGTAGCACTTTCTACCGGCAATAATTTTCTTGTCGTCAGACGAGAGTCTGATCGGTTTAAATTGATGTCACTTCTGTCGATTTTTCCAGCTAGCCATCAATGCTGGAAGAGGGTTTCTTTCAATACTTGATCCTTCTCTAGCAAAGTTTCTGTACATGCCCTTCATAGACTATCTTTTCCGACTTCTATTCAACAATTCGTCCTTATGAGGTCAAGCTGTCAGAATCAGCAAACTATTTTGAAGGAATTTATCGATAACAGGCTGAGCCTATTGCGAGAACCAAAATCATTAGGTTCGCTTTCATCCTGTTTAACAATTTAACGTCTGGTTAGGGTATTGTTGGGTGACGTCTCTTTTCAGAATCTTACGATGATCAATTCCTGAGCCTGCCTGTTATGAGGAAGCTGCCAAAGAAAATACGAGTAAGTCTTTGAACCTTCGGCCCGGAACTTGTAGATTGTAGACAAAGACCCCAACTACGATGGAAGACCTAGACAGGAGGCTCACCATTACACGATTCTGTGTGGCTGTTTACAATATGGGTTAAATATCAAAAAGGTCGAAGGTCCTTCGAAAGAGACTTGTGCGACGACTCTGAGGTAATACTGACTAAGATCTTGTAAGATTTGTCTTAAAGCTTTTCCTGTAAAGAGGGACAGTGCATTGTTTGGAGTTTCAATAAGAGACCGGGGATCCTGTGATTGAAATGATGATTGATTGATTGGAGTGAACAAAATTCCAAGAAAGAAATTGCCGATGTATTAAAGGCGTTAGCTCCGAATGCCAGACTCCTTGGCGGGGATGGCAATGACGAATGTCTAGGATTAGACTTTTTTTATTTTCCGATGGACGGTAATATCATTTTACTTAGAAGCAAGCACATGGACCTGGAATGTAAGTTCTCTTTGAATCACGCTCTATATGTTTATTTAACACTGGAAAGGGGTTAGTTAAAACAGCAGCTAGAAATTACCTTTACCTTTAAGGTGAAGTGTGAAGTGATATACTTCCCGATCCCGATGTCAGTGGAATTCATCAGCAGCATGCCTATGACTATTTTCGTACGAAACTCACACCCGGAATTGACGGGAAGATTGATGACTTTTACTCTAGGAATTGTTTTTTTTTTTTTTTTCCTTTTATGCATTAAGGACTCTTAGTCTATACTTAATAGCCTTCATTGTGCCAAGGTCTACTGCAGAAAATCACTTAAACTTTGGCAACGCCGCCGTCGACGTCGTCTTGTTGGCTTTTACAGCAAGAACATCAAAGTTGGACATTTAAGCCGCCACTTTAATTACATCTTTCGTGCGACACTTCATTGACATTGAAACTGACACTTGAAACCCGACAAATGGCACCCGTCACCCATTACATCGTACTCTTCAAACGGCACACAGCAAATGGCACCCAACACCCAGAATCCAGGATACTGTAACTCCATGAGAACCGACCGACGACGCCCCCTAGGAAGAGCATAATCATTTCAACTTTACTACCTGACATCCATGGACAGTGGGAGATACAGATAACAAAAGGAAGGCACGCAACAGCAGCGGCAGCAGCAGCAGCAGCAACAGTGAAACCCAGAGATAAGTTTAGAAACTTTCCCAAAAGTATTTTTTTCTGTCTCATTATCTACTTAAGCCTAATCCTTTTCTTGTCCTCCACCACTCACGCTAGAGTTTGGTTATGCGAGGAGGTGAAGTGGTATACTCTGATGCATGCTAAATGAGCCTGGCAAGGTTGTCCTTGGTTCGTTGGTTAGTTAGTTCCTTAAAATGGTTGGTTGGTTAGCATGCCTTGAGTTGTATGTTGCTCAACGATGAAAACGTAAATATCATGCAAATGGGGGAGTCGAGTGTAGCAGAAGATTGAGAAATGGGTAGCAAAGCAATGTACTACCGTTGGTTCTAGTTTAATTGCTGAAGGATTTAAACTTTTTCGATGGTCTTTAGTTGTTGTTCTTGTTGTTGTTGTTGTTGTTCGAGTTGTTCGCTGCAGGATTTATGCTACTCGTGGACGAAACTTTTACGCAGAAATGGAGTGCAATAGTCTTGCACTTAACAGATAGTTGTGATGCTAATTAAATGGGGCAACATTTCTAGAAGGACTTTATAGTTTCGCCTCGTAAGTTTATTTTACGGTGCAGGAAGTGTGATGAGTTTATTGCGCAACAGGGTAGTTGCTTGATTTAGGGAAAAAGGATGAGGTCATGACTCTGGTGAAGAATGGAAGAAGAAAAAGTTGGAGGCATACAAATTGACGTACCTAGTAGTTAAGAAGCATTAAGTCCTTAAGCTGCAGTTGTCATTTGAATGAGCACGAGATCACGAACAGTTTGGTGGTGAAATTTCTAGTGAAATCGTGCGTGAAATTGTTTTTGACAGAAGTACGCCCAACTTTTATCTATTGAGTGGCTTGTAGTTTGCGTGCTTTAACTGATATACGTGCAATTCTGTGAAAATTGTTTGCTCCGGGAAAATGCCTTTGATTTCCACCTTCCATTATTGACTGTTTTGACTGTTAAGGAGCAGCAAGCTTTCTCCATGGTCTTCCTCCAAAACGGACAAATTATGCACCCTCTCATAGGCGCCCTTAGCATCGACAAGTAGGTGATGGGTGTTGATTTGGAATTCAAGGGGGCTTTCCAAGATCTGCCATCGTGTGAAAATCTTATCGACGATAGAGTTTGCAAACCTTGCTGCGGCAACTGAGACTGGTGTCTCAATACTTCGAGAAGCCTAGATTGATTGTCTATCATTGTCCAGATTGAATGATTCATTCGGCGTAGCAGCATGTTAATCGTCATCGTTGTGTGAATTTACGAAAGGCTCCCCTATTCGTCCTTGCAGACTTGTATTCTGAACGCCCTTCTAGTATACGAGTATCTTTCAATTTGCTCGATTTCACACTCCTCGTGCTTCCTTTGCTCAATGTGCTTAGTGCCATCTAACTCTACTCATTCTACATCCTACTTACAAATGCACAACGCAGACTATCGCTGGCATGAGCACTAGATGAACACAAGCTAACTTGCGTCTATGGCATCGACCGTGGATTGGGGTTGTTGACAATTCACACGTATTCACATTTTATTTATCGTGTGGATGTAGCAAGTTTTACATACAAATAGCAACAAATGCATGTAAAACACATCACGCGAGTACCTATATTTAGCGTCAGAGAATAGTACTTAAGCTGGTTGGCTTGAGAAGGGCATCAGGTGTGATATGGTGAATATCGTTCGAGTTGCTATTAAACAGGGAGAGGGAGCAACTTGAAACAATGTGTCCTATGGTTACGTTTCCCATAGTCACATGCACTAGATGTTGTTGCTCCCCATTTAAACACAAAGCCTCTGCAGCTGCCGCGCTCAGTCCTTACCTTATTTAGTTGTGTCCACTTCTGCCGAGAAGTAGGCCTCGTAGTGGGAGCATCATGGTGGCTGTGGTTTAAACTTGAAGTCACGGGAAGGGTTTTGTTGAGCCGTTGTAGCGTTACAAATGAGTGCTGTGTGCCGTGACAGTAAGATCGGCCTAAGTGCTGGTCAGTCTATATTCTTTCGTGGATGTATGGGTATCTCGTAAAATTAAGTCATTCTATGACAGGTGTTCACGCAAAAGACAAGAGACGTTCTGTTCTGCTGGTATTTGGGACAAGATGCCTCCAGGCCTTTCCTCGCTCCTCATTGATGTTAAAGTCTAACACCTGGTGCCTAGTCGCTGTCTTCGGAGGTAGAATTCGCTAAACGATGGTGTGGCATTGTTGCTCAAGACTGGGAGCCATTAAGTTGGGGTAGACTTTATTTTTCTTTCCAGAGACAAGGCGTATTGCGACGTGAAGTTGGCTATCAATTTTAGATATACGCTTTCAAAAGTCCCTAAGCCAGTTTGTGTCGATGTGATTTAATGCACTTTCGATCGTAAAGGTGACGCAGTCGGGTTTGTTACAGGTTTATAGTTTTCCAAGTTGGTTGTTCCATTCCGAAGAAGTTCAGGATTTACAAATGAAGAGATTGTCGGTTCAGGATTTGGTATAACAACTTCGGCTAATCGTTTTGGAGATAGAGAGCGAGGTGATGATAAAAGGGTCTCTTGAGAAATGATTTTAGTATTCTCAAGCATTTCTGCTAGCAGAGATGTATTGTAAATTGCGTTAGATTGGGGCTGTAGTTATACTAGGAGATCATCAGTTTTAATGAAGTAAATGAGATTCTGCGACATCATTGCTCACATCATTCATGCTGCACCTAATGTTAGTTAAAATTTGGTTAGGGGCAGCAGCACTAATCTTTCAACCTTGCAAATGTACATCCATATATCGATATCGGACCTTAGAAACTTACGGAGGGATGCAAGCTTTGAGAGCGAAAGCAAATGAGTGATAAGCCTTGTCAACAAGCACTAAGGAGATTCTACCTATATACGAGTATGTTACATATATGGTATTCATCATCCTAGTCCGGCAGTAGAAGATCATGAACGTAAAATAAGGTGGAAGAAGATATTGAACCCAAAATTCTTTATATGGTTTTTGGTCCTGTTTCCGCTGTTGGGATTTGGAGGAGACTTCATCAGATAAGTACACATTAGTTGTTCGATTCCAACCCACAGGTACAACGCTGTAGAGGAGACGTCGCCTTAGGTGTCGTGTACAAGTTAAAGCGGACTTCAACCAACTTGGATTGCGTAGCTGCAGTCATTTTTCCAGAGACCTATTGGTTGAGGCTAAGGTCCAACCCGGACTGTATCGTGTTTTAAGTAAGTAAGTAATGACTTACGTATTAGTATTTCGCATTATAGTACTCGTATATGCCAGCAATTAGAGCTTACGATACGTGAAAGAACCTTTCCACCTATGAAAAGTCAATGCAATTTGGCCGGATCTCAAGAGGAATCTGAGAAGATTCCCTTGCAAGCAAGAGCAAATTATCAACGCTTGCCGCATAACCCACTGGACGAAGACTCACTTGAGAATACCACTCACTTTATATGTCAGAACTACCTGTTGTTTCATTTACTTTTCTTATCTTTTCTTATCCCGGGTTTAACAAGATGGCTAAAGCTCACATTAGGACCAAATGTCAATCCCCTCGTTGATAGAAACCGAAACAACAGTAAGCAAATACGTACTGCGAATAAATTTATTTGGTAGATCCCAACACATTTGTAAAGAGAACGAAGTTGACCCAGCTATAGAGATCTTCTTTAAAGACTTACAACAGCAACTGCTTCCAAATCAATGGTCCAACTGAACGTTAGACCTTCATCACCTCAAATTCTTGAAATGTCGTTTGCTGAAGCAGCCCCCCTACCACATACTAGTGAAGAATTACGAACGTAAAGCGGAAAGGCACCCTTTCGTGACCCAATTTAAATTAGCCCTTGCAAATAAGTCACATCGTTTTCATGTTCAAGATACGAGCATTTCAGTTTTCCCATTCACTACCCCTAGAGTTCTAATTGAGGGAACAAATTCGAAAGTTTTTCATAGATTTGCACAACTTACTCGTAAGTCGGTCAAGTTTGCCACCTCTCCAAAAGTCTTTGTCTGAAATGCCTTTCCTCAGACCTTTTCTTAGGTAAACTTTTGAAAGTGCTCTTTGTATTCAGGTGAATAAAGATGTTATCCTCCGCGAGCACACCACAATTGATATCCTAAATCTATGCACATGGTTGTACAATGCCACCGCATACCCTTCGGAATGCCGTCGAACAAGTTACATTCGCAAAGAGTTCACTTTAAGAAACAAAACAGCTACAACCGTCACCCTATCCAACAGCAAGAGCAATTTCCCCTTTTCAATAAAACCAGACGACATAATCTAGAACTCGATCTCATTGTGCATTCATAACACATCCTCGACGAAGCCTTATAATCGAAGGCATTAGTCTTATGAGCTTCAGAGTAATTGGGCGGTGAATCCTTTTTTTTATGATGATTCCTAGGGTCGAACAAAGAAGACTTCCTCTTCCGCCAGAGTCGATTTTGAGCACAGAGTCCCGCTCACTTTCTTCGAATTGCTCATTTGTTAGGCGAGTTTGTATACATACTCGTAGTCAGCAGTCAGGATAAGTGGTAGGGTTATGTCCTTTTTCTGTCTAAGGTAATATTTTCGTTTTGGTTGTTGATTTTTTGTTGTTTTTGTTTTTGTTTTTTCTCAAAATATAAAAGGAAGGAACTCATTTCCGATTGGTGCGTGTGTGTTTGTGTGGCGGATGAAAGCAAATAAAATAAATTGCCTCCACAATTGAGGAGGTGATAAGGAGACTCTTAACACTTTCAGGAAGACGCAATCACCCACCAATTCACGCCCGGCTCCGGATATGTTTGTTTTTGTTTTTTTTTTTTTTTTGGGAAGAGAGGAAGTTTTGTTATCCTTAGACGCAGACAAAAGATAACAATTTTCGCATTCCAATGAATTGCCGTTCTATGGAAATTTGGATTCGATTTTGTTGGCAGCAGCATATTGCTAAGGCGTGTGGTAATGGACTGACTATCCGAACATCCGAACAGGGTTGAGGGGACAGTGCGAATGTCTTATTGTTTTACGGACCATGGAACGCATATGGAGATTGGTGAGATTTGGAATTGGTGTAATTTATTTCTATCCACTTATGAGGATGACAATTTGGGACAGCAATTTGTTTCGAGAATATTGAAAGGTCTGTAAGTGATATTGAGATAGTGGGATGGGTGGAGGAGTGTCCCGGATAGTTAAATTGAAAAGTCAGCAGGAACACACTCGTATCTATCCTAGAGAGGAGAGACTTTATGAAATTGTTTCATTGGTAGACTTTGAGGAAATCAAAATCAATTGGAGTGAAAAAATGGTAAAGATCTTAAAAAAGGAAGAAGAATTCAATTGCTGATCCATTAACAGTGTAAATCTTGATTTTTGTTAGATTCTTGGAATTTGTTGCAATTGACAATAGGATACTGTGGGTCAAACTGGAGTCGTGATTGATATTCATTGTGCACAGCATCTTCTAATCGTGCATAAACTACTTGACACTGCATTCATCAAGAGCCCTCATTTATTTACTTAGGTGCCGCTACAGTTCGGGGTGAACCTGAACCTTAATTGACAAGCCTCTTCAGTTAGTCCGATTCTTAGTAAAATCCTTCTAGTTGTACGCTGCAAGTCAGTTGAGTTACCCTTCAAATTGTGCGTGCCACCTAAAGCGAGGTCTTCCTCTATTCCTCTTATAGTCTAACTGTCAACCTGTGCGGACGTGTTTTTCTTTTTCTCCTGTATACCGAATTCAATTACTTTTCCACTTTCCTTCATTCCTTCAACTGCCGAAGTATATTTCCTGTCGTTGTTCAACCTAGTTTTGTCTGCCGATTCCCCAAAATCACTAGTTTTTACCCAAAAAAAAATCCAAACAAAAATTATTAGTGCTGATAAGTGTTCGTCAACCTAATTTAACTTAAATGAACAATTAATTGAAAAGTGCTGTGCTAGTGTTTTGTGCTCAATTGTTGACCCAACGCCGAATGGGTAGCATGCAATGGTCTCTGCGGAAAATCATTCCATGCCATATGCATCGGACTTACCCGGAGATGCATAAACTACCTCAAGGAGTATTGCAGTCTCTTCAATTTTTACTGCAACGAGTGCAAAGAGATCACCTTGGCTCACGGTACGCTGGCAATTATATGCAACAACGGGTCTATTAATGCGATGCTAACCGAGGTAAACTAACACAGCAAACCAATGGCACTACAAAAAGTCGCTATGCACTCTCTAGGCTTAGAGAAAGAAAGATATATGATGTTTTCGTTTCTTTCTTGTCTATCTACATGACAAATCGGAATCGGTCTGCTACGAAGAGAAGACCAAAGCCAGTGCCATGGTTTCCATCCAGCAGCAAGGCCTCCCTACCGACCCTGTCAGTCACAGGAACCTTTATGTCAGGTACCACGAGATTTTTAGCACATCCCCTCAGAAAGTAGACCTTGCTGCCTTCGGCCACTACGTTCACTTTAAACGATTCTCAGATTGGCACCACGATTGGTGCTTATCCACTGAACTTTACTATTCCCTTTACCAGCGCTACCTTAAAAATCCGCAAGTCAACCTTATAAACGACCCTAAGTCTTTTTTCCAATTTTTTAACTACAAAAGAAAGTCCAAAGTCCCTCTCCTTCAACAACAAGTCATCAATCGATCCACTATTTGCCAGCTCTTTTTAAACAATCCTTCACTAACGACTCCTCTTTACCAGATCCAATTAATTCCTAAATTTCTCCAATGGCTCACTTTTCTCTCACATCTTGGACCCGTCTTATATTAAATATAAATAACACCAACTCAATGACGAATTCAAACCCTGCCCAGATGGCCTCCCTCCCACATTTCTTAAAACATATTCTTCCTCTCTTTCCTTTGCCCTTTCTAATCCCTTTCGTCCATCCCTTTCACAATGAGAATTTCCTCAGGCTTGGAGAACCTCCTTCATAACCCCGAACCACAAGAAAGGATCAAAGAATGAAATAACCAACTATCGTCCAATCGCTAAACTCTCCCATATACCCAAACTCTTCGGAAGTATTTTGTATGAAGCTCTAAGCTTCCAATGCAAATCACTTGTTTCCCCTAGACAACATGGCTTCCTAAAGGGTAGGTCAACCACCGAAAATCTCGTTGAATTCGTATCCTTTGCATTCTCTGCCCTAAAAAATGGTAAAGAAGTCGATGTAAATAGTTGCAACCGATTTTAGCAAAGCCTTCGATACAATTTCTCATCGATCAATACTCTTCAAATTGTCTGCCTCGGCGTTGAACCCATACTGTTAAAATGGATATCCTCTTAACTCGAAAACCGTTTTTACAGTGTTCGTTTTAGGTCAGCCCAATCGGCTTCATTTTTGGTCACCTCTGGTGTTCCACAAGGCAGCCATCTCGGTCCCCTTCTTTTAATATTAACCATAAATGATCTCGATAGGATCATAAAACACTCGTCTATCTCCCTTTCCGTCTTCAACAAGACGAGACCGAATATTTTTTGAAAGATTTTTCTCTCAAAAGTTTACCTAGTTGTTCAGGATAAGGCCTAACTACTCAATTGCCTTATTAGCTCAAAGAAACAGCGATTCGCAGCAGTGATTCTTCGTTTTGTTTCTGATGAATTGTTGTTGGCATTAATAGCAGAGCCAAAGTCCCTTATGTTCTTCCTCCAGATTGTGACGTTCTGTCTTATTGATCAATGTTGTGTGTCCTATCTTGCTGACAGCTTTATTTTACCCTCATTTACCATTTAAACCCATTTTGGCGGCTTCCGTTTCAATACCAATGAACGCACCAGTGACAGACCGCTGTGTTTTCCCAGTTATGTCGAAGTCATCTGCGTACGCTAGTAGTTGCACAGAACTTTGAATGATTGTATCTCCAGCGGTCGCCTGGAGTTGAAGTCTGTTGTCTGTGATATAAGGATATTAAAGAACTCAAACGACAGCAAATTACCTTGTTTAAACCCTTTTTTGATATCAAAGGTCTCGGTAAAATCCACCGTCATTTTGAATAAACGGGTGAGCTCAAATCCTTGAGGGTTTGAGCTTTCTCGAGGATCTGCTGGAGTGTAAAGGTTCGGTTGATTGTGGACTTTCCTGGTCTGAAAGGGACCAATCAGGTTGTTTGCGAAGGGTTTCAGACATTCACACAATATGGCAAATAAGAATTTGTATCCAATGTATCCACAGTTGAGGGGTCTTCTTTTTTTGTGAAGCGGTCAAATGATTCTGCGATTCAATTCATTAGGCATACACTTTTCTGATCAGATCTTATACGCTTTGAATATGTATCTAGGCTGGTAAACCATCAGATCTAAAGCCGTGTTAGATATAAGCTTAAAAATTGCTGTCCTTATTTGATTTTGGTCAGGTGGATGGAAGCTTTGTCTTTCATCGTCTAAGTTGAATGATTTACCAGACGGCGCGATGTTGGGCTCGTCGTTGTTATACAGTCTGCAGTAGAGTTTTCTCCACATTCTCAGTACCGAATGGGACCCTGCTACAAGGCTTCGTTCTCCATCTCTACGGGTTTCTGTGCGGGTGCTTTTGCATTGGCACGTCCTCTTTACCTTTTGTTAAGACTTCCGTACGTTTGCTTCGAGACAAAACTCTGAATATATTTGATGGCTCACGGTTTTTCTCTGTTTTCTTCTTCTGGAGAAGCAGAAGTTCTTTCCGTATCTTCTGCTAGTAGAGTTCACGAGCAGCTCTCCTTCTTGGCGGTGGTGGGACGAAATGCAGCATTGCGGCGTCTTTGATGGCACATTGACAGCGTTGCCACGGGTCTTCGGTACTTGCATGAGAGTGGTTAACAAAACTCGGTGAAGATTCTAGCGGTCATTTGCAATTACAGCTCCTTTTCGTTATATCTTGTCACAGTAGTTCGTCTGCAACAATGTGGTGATCTGAGTCCCAGAACGTTCAGACGCCCAGAATAATGAAGGCATGTCTTACGTCCATCGCAATATGGTCGATTTGATCTAGCGTTTTATGATTCGGAGACCGCCATGTCTTCTTGTGTATGATGAGAGGAGGAAATCGTGCTGTAGTGATATTTCGTTCCGTAGTTAAGTCAATAAGCCTAAGTCTGTTGCCAAAATGATGTTGTGTAGGCTTTGCTTATCAACTGTCGTACCAAGGATGTCTTCGTTTCCTATCCTGGCATTAAAATAGCCAAGTACGATTTTATCGTCATACTTCGGACATTGCTCATATGTCTTAATGTTCGAAAGTTATATGAAGTTCTAAGCTTTCAGAGCAAGTCACTTATATCACCCAGTCAGCGTGGATTTCTAAAAGGTAGATCAACTACTACAAACTTAGTTGAATTTTTTAGCCACTTCTGGTGTCCCACAAGGCAGCCATCTAGGTCCCCTCTTTTTCATTTTAACTGTAAATTATCTTGAGAAGATTATCAAACGCTGCTCCATTTACGCCGATGACACTAAGTTCTCCATAACTATTTCTTCAACCCAAGGCTCTATTCTCCTTCAAGAAGACCTCGATAGGTTTTCTACTTGGTGTCTAAAAAATTGCTTTGAACTTAATGTCAAATCTATGACTTTGTCTCGTATGTCCAATCAATCCGCCTCTCGACTTTATTTTCTGCATGACCAACCTGTACCCCAGGTTCAATCCCTTCGCGACCTTGGAATATTATACGATAGAGAGTTAAACTTCCATTCACATATTGATGAGATAATCCTTAAAGCCAACTCTTCGCTCGGTTTTATCAAACGTTGGTCTAAAGAATTTTGCAACCCTTATGTGACAAGGTCACTTTACAATACCCTTGTCCCGCCACTCCATGAATATGCCAGTCAAGTATGGTCCCCTTTTTAGCGAATTCATATAAACCGAATAGAGAACATTCAACGTAGTTTTCTTCGATTTGCTCTTCGTGGACTACCCTGGATTGACCCATTCTCTTCATTCATCGACTACTCTCCGGTTCTGTGGACTGCGCTTCCCTTTACAATTCTATTTCCGTTAATACTAACACTCGTAATTTACGCTGTCCTCGTCTCTTCGATATCCCAACCCACTTCACCTCTTATGGCTCTAACGAACCAATCTCCCGCATGCTCAGTTATGTCAACTCAAACCTCCCCCTTTTTGATTTTAACCTGAGCACTTCTCGTCTTAAATTTGATCTCCTCCACCATTCCCTTACTTCCGAACCCCTAACTCTTGTTAGTTTTTAAGTCCTAGTTTTGAAGTTAGTTTAAGCTTGCATTAAGCGAAATAAATGGGGGCGTGAGCCCCCACTAAATTAAAATTAAATTAAATTAAAAAAACTATCGAGGAGCTCGTAAAAAATAGCTTTATGGCGTCGTTCTTGTCTTTCGTAGGGGCATCGACACATATTAGGCTTATGTTAGAAAATTTAGCCTTAATGAGGATTGTCATAAGCCGCTCGCTCACGTGTCGGAAGCTCAACACAAGAAGTCTATCACATATGTAAAATCCGCATCCGAATAAATGCTGTTTCTGTTCGCAGTTTTTCATTCTCCTTTAGCTCGGCAGATCCATCGCACTTCTTGGACGGCAACGATATCTGTATGATGTCAGTCAAGGGCCTTTTCTAATTGTTGCCTGATAAAGGATCGAACATTCTGCTTGCAAGTTCGAAGAGAACTGTTCTTTGATCGTTTTCCAGGATACTGAATCCGTTATTATCCGAGGCTATTAAGTTGTTGGCATTTTTTGTATCTCTTCCGTATAGGGTTGTCAGCGCCCTTTGACGGTGTAGGCCTGTATTATGCTACTAGGCAATCGTAGGCTGCGCCCACTAGGAGGTGGCATTACGTTATAAACTATTAAATTTCGCTTCTGGCTCAATCCAAGTTATAGGATAGTCCGCAGTTTCTCGATAAAACGCTGCGCAGGTCATCAAGACCACAGACTCTTTAGTTTCCTACTAGTTTGGGGATATCTTCCTTTCGTTCCTTTGATTCGAACAAGAAATTTGACTTTAGTATTAAAGATTTAGTGTGAAGGCTTTTAAGGAAAGAGGAGGATTCCTTGTTTTCAGGCTAACAATAACAGGATAACAACCGATGCTACGATGGTAAATGAGTCACCGTTAGAAGATCAGGATGATCATTAAAGTATCTCTACCACTCATAATGTATGGATATATGTAACTATCGCTACCATTGAGGATGGCGACTGAGCGACGTGATAGAGGAATGTCCTTGCCTTAGGTGTAGCTCACACCATCCTGCAGTGGGCAACTGGAGCCAAAGATCACCCTAACTGACGTCAATGGACGTCCAGTTCAATTCCAAACTCTACCATCATCTACTCGTAAGTAAGTAAGTAAGTAAGTCCGATGCAAGAGGTTTTTCAAAGCAGGTGTGCTTCTTCGCAACTTCTCGAGGCCTATCACGTTGCGTTTCTTCTCTAGTTCGGGTTATTAGTCTAAGTTATTGGAGAAAACCTTTCCCCGAAGATTCCAACTCAGTTCTCTTTGCAAAGAGTAAACGGTAGTTGGGAGGAATATACGCGAGATTTGGACAATATAACCTTGCCTGCCGTCAATTAAAACCGAAGCAGCATACGAAATCATACGAAAGCATTCCTAAGAGGACCCTTGATGCCATCCGACTATCATTGGATGCTACTGTCAGTTTATATTATTACTCTGTAATATTCCCGTTTTGCTAGGAGCAACCAGTTGAGATTTACATCCCTTCATTCGACCTCACTAAAAGTAGCATTAAGTCGGAAAGTGTAAATTTTTTTTTTGTCTGTTTTATTAAAAAGATTGCTAATATCCTCTCGTAACATAAAATCCCATTTTGAATTTGCAACTTCAAGTAAACAATATCTGTCTGCAGGCAATCTCCGAAAAGGATTCAAATTAAATTGAAAGCAGACATTCGGATGGCATTAAAAGTCTACCAAGTAGACGATTCAAATAAACACTGCTAGCCAATTGAAAGTTTTATACAATAATTCCAATTAATGAGCACGCAGTTATTGCAGTCTCAATGGAGGAGTAACTGTGCTCCACAAATAGTCAAATTGAATTACTCGTACTATGCTGGTGGTCCTTTTAAAGTGAAATTAAATTTTAGTTCCATACTTTACGACTGTTCATTTCGTCCTGCCGAAATTCTCGTACATATCGTGTTGCCATACCTAGGACAACCACAATAATTTCCGCACAAATATTATAGAATTAAACCAATCTATTTACTGGAGTCCAGGGTCCGCATCTGTAACCCCGTTCCTGTCATTGTCATCCTTCGAAATGAAGTTTCTAAGAAAACACGATTTCATAAGGAGCACGAGGAAAACATCCCTGAATTTAATGGTCGAACATTTACACTCGTAAAAATATTATTTTCGTCTGATTTCACTCAATTGCATGTGATTGCTCTGAAGCTGGTCCTCTAAAGCTCGTCCTCTGGTTTCATGCCATGCTGTCGTTGTCGTTGGTTGTCGGTCGTCGCTTGTCGCTCGACGGCATCGTCCTTATTATGGTGGTGTTGATGGCGCATTGACATTTATTTCAATAGCTGGATTGAGAGGCGATAGAAGCAACAAAAAAAAAAAAAGCAATCGCGGAATCGCTTGCGCTTCGTCTTTGTTTTTCACTAATGAAGAAGTAAAAACGGATTTCTGAAAGGAGCGATGCTGTTTTCTTCTTTTATGGATTTTCCCATTTTTAATTTGAGCTTCGATCCTTTGAAGCAATTGTCGTTAAAATTGATTCGTTTCGAGTGTGAGTAGACTGTAAAACAATTTATGGCAACACAATTGAAAGGAAAAGGAAAGCAAGAGCAAAGCAATTATTAGAAAGGACTCCGTGGAATTCTAGTGCCAAAAAGATGCTATACTTGTTGGCGAGCAAAGGCTTTTCATTTTAAAATTTGTCCTGTTTTACAACTGTTTTAGAGATTGTACTGCCAATTTCGAAGTAACTTTCTGTCAGCAGATAAATTTCAGAAAATGATAGCAATCACCGATCATGTCCTGAGCAAGGTCCATAGTTCTGGACTTCTTAAACAAATCGAAGGGCTTACGGATAGAATTAATTGTCTTTTCGTTCGAATGTGTAGTAGATTAGCCCTTGTTCTTTCTTCCCTTTTTTGTTTCTACCTTATTTACTGGTCATAAGTAGGTCTTATTCTAATACGAAGTCCTGGTCTATATAGTTCCGGTTCAAAACTTAAATCCTATTCAGCTTTTTTATGTGAGTAGCCTTAATTGATATACATGTTATACTTCCGTTGTATGTTACGTGCGTGATCAAAATTTAGTAACTTAAAACTCCGTCTAGGCTCAGAAAAAGAGGGAGAGGGGCTAATCAAAATATATATAGTATTATAGCCTAGGATAGGGTGAAAAGCAGACCAACGGTGACTGTGTTAGGGATGGAGAAAACTAATAAAGAAATTAGTTTAGACCAATTTGAAAGAAGACTGCAATCCTCACATTCGCATCTCCGTTGACTCTCTCTTTAATATTTTCCACATTTCTAACTTCTATGTTCAGTAACCGATACTGTCTTTTAGGCCATGTCCAGCGAATTAATCGCCCTCGGACGTCGATTGGTTTGCTACGTTCAGGCAATCTCAAAGTCAACAGTGGTTTGATTCATTCAGTGCTTAAAGGTGTTTTGGTCTGCCTCTCCAATGAAGTTAAGTATCTGATGATTGATGAAAGATTTAACGCAGTGGTTTTACCAGGGTGGAAGACCATCATTTCAGAAGAAGGGAATTTTCGTACATTGAGATCCTTCAGTTCTCTTGCTATTACACGAGTGCGGGAAATGGATTCATGTTATAGTGAAGGAAGAGAACAGCGGTGAACTCGCTACGAAAAAGCATATCAAGCCGATCTCGCACGCATAAGAATAGAGTTGCAGTCACTCGTGGATCACTAAAATTTCTTTCGGTTTTCCCCTGTCGGGTTGGTCTTGTATGACCGAAAAAACAATTCATTGACTCTGTCAGACTCTTTACAGCCAACCAAATGCTTGGTGAATAGTTTTAGATGAATGTTGCCTCTATAGTTGACGCAGTTCAGATGGCATCCCTTTTTATGAACTAAGCAACATGTAATGAGTTTCATTTCATCAGGTCTTCTTCCAATTAAATCGGTGGAATAGCTTGATGTATACTCAGTAATTCGTCATTCTCCTGCTACTTTAAGTAGCTCGGAGCATATGTCGTCCGATCTGGCCACATTCTTCTTTTTTTAAGGTGGCTCTACAGTCCCGGGTGGACCTTGGCCTCAACCAAAAAACGTCTCCAGCCACCTTGGTCTCTAGTTGGCTGCCTCCAATTTCGGAGGTTCTCTACAACTTGCGTGCGCCACCTGGCTCGCGATATTCTTTTCTGCGCCGCTGTCCCTCTGGGAGGATACGAAGACGTTTAGATGTGACCATCCGCTCTACATGACCCAGCCACCTCAGTTGTTGAACCTTCACTCTACTGGCTAAGTCGATGTAGCTGTACAGGCCGTACAGATTGTCATTGTATCTCCGCCTCTGCTCGCCGTCAATGCAGACAGGATCGAAAATCAACCGAAGAATTTTTCTTAAAGCAGCCAGGAGTACCCTCATCCATTTTTGATAAAGCCCGTGCCTCTGCGCCACAGAGCAGGAATGGCACTATTAAGGTCGTACATCGGGGTCACTTTTGTTATTGGAGAGAGAGCTTTGCTAGTCAATTGCCTTCTTAATCCAAGGAAACAGCAATTGGCTAGGGTTACCCTTCGTTTGATCTCAGCGCTGGTGTCGTTGTCTGAATTGATAGCGGAGCCTAGGTAGACAAAGTCATTAGCTACCTCAAAGTTATATCTGTCGAGGGCGAAGTTCTGTAGGAAACGTCGGTGTTACGTGTCCTTTGTTGTTGACAGCATATACGAGTACTTGGTCTTGCCCTCGTTGACCATGAAACCCATCTTCGCCGCTTCCGCCTCAATACTCGCGGTAGCACCACTGATATCACACTGCTTTCTTCCGATGTCAATATCATCGGGGTATGCGTGCAACCGGACGGACTTTTGAAAGATTGTGTCTCTTGTTCTGGCAATATTCTTTCAAGAATGATGTTAAAGAAAGCACATGACAGCGCACGCCTTGCTTAAATTCCTTTTTGTCATCAACGGTGTCGGTAAATTCTTTGCTGACCTTGATTAAGCAAGGTGCGTTCTCCATCGTCATCCTACAGAAACGGATGAGCTTGTATAGCTTGTCTCTATACGAATATATTCTGTCATCGCGGCTTTAAAATCGATGAATGGTGTGCATCGATTTGGAGTTCATGGGGTTTTTTTTCCAAGATCTGCGCAGTATGAATATTTGGTCGATGGTGAACTTTTCTTGCCTGAAGCCACATTGATAGGGACCAATCAGGTTCTTAATGGACGGCTTTAGGCGTGCACATAATATGGCAGACAGGTTCTTGCAAGCGATGTTAAGAAGACTGATGTTTCTGTAGTTGGCGCATTTCAGAGGGTCTCCTTTCTTGAGGATCGGACAAACAATGCCGCGTTCTAGATACGACCATGTTTCGCCCCACCGCAAAGCCGATTAGGCTGAATCCGTTATCGGGGGTGGTGTCGTGCGGGCTATATCTTCCAAAAGTACTACCAACGCTGCCCTCGATTTCATACCTTGGGGGCACTGCTCGTAGGTCTTTCCCAAGAGCTCATAGATACTATCTTCGGTGTCATTATTTTTCTCCTCTGCGGGGCGTGCGCCCATATAGAGCTAATGTTGTAAAATTTAGCCTTAATACGGATTTTTACGGTCTTTCACATGCCGGAAACATAAGACTTCTTACCTAAATGTTTCTCTAGCAACAAGTCCGCATCCAAATGGCATTGCTTTTGCCGTCGATAACAATCGCCCTAGTAAATGTCGTTAATTTGCAACCTCTTTTTGTCCGGCCATTTCATTGCATTTCTTGGACGGCGGTAGCATCTACTTTGCAGCAGTCCAGGGCCCCCGTGGCTGTTTGGTTGTAGGTGGCCTATTAAGGGACCTAACATTCCATGTGCAGATCCGAAGTTTAATGTCCTAGATCCGTCCGTATCCGAAGCTTGTTGTTGTTTCGTAACTTAACTTTCTTTCCCATGGCCAGGCAGTTACTCCGGTGGCACACCCCCAACTTGAAGGGCCAGTTCTATTATACGATAGATACCCCGACGAGGAGTCGGTTAGACCGATGCCTGCAACCCGTTCGGGAATTTGAGTGCTGCCGTTGGTCCATGAAAGGCTCATGCGCCACCATCTCTTTCCCAAGAACCTGACTTAGTATCGAAAATCCAGTGTGAGCTCCAAATTTGTCGGAGTAGGCCGGATAAGGTCGTGTTTACTGTGTTCGGTAAATTTACTCCATTTGTGGAATCAATCTGCTGTCCCGTGCTGCTACTTTTGTCTACTGGTCAGCACTCGGGCTTATAAGTTTGGCAAGTCGAGTCCGAACTGACATCGACCAGTATCAGATGGTTACAAAACACAATTGATGTGTAGAAACAGTTACAACACTCGGTGACATGTTGTAGGGTGACACCTCTCAGAACCTACCCTATATCTTCAGCACCCAACCATCAATCTGGTCCCCTTATTATGCTTAAATTTAGATATTGCTATCTTTACTTCACTTTCGTCGTATGTGTAGTAATCTCGCCCATCCTCGCCGAAGTTGAGAGGTACATTCTGCCTGATAGCGGCATTTAAGTAAGCCGGCGGCGTTCCTCACTCCTTCTTTGCCCATAGAGTACACGAGCTGATTTCATTTTTCTAAGCAGCGGTGCTGCATAGCCGATTTGTTTTGCCAAATGTGTTTGACTGCACTCTTCATCAAGCCAGAGGTTCCATCGCCGTGGTCATATAAAACCTACCACATCAGTTGCGACATTCAGTAACTGGCTCCTTGGCCTCGATGCTGCTAAAATTCTGATGAGAGAGTGGTTGATACAGTGATTTAAGCGCTAAATCTCCTCACGATTATTTCCTTGTTGCTGTTGTTTTTGGGATATGCCTAGACGTACCTTGGTTAGAACCAGGTAGCGGTTGGATACCATATTGGGCGCTTGCGATATTCAGATATATATAATGAGGGCGGAGTGCCTGGCATCAATCGGAACACGATCAATTTGGTCTATGGTCGTATGATCAGGTACCATTGTGAATATTGAAGGGAAACCTATGCTAGATGTAGTAATATTCCACAGAAAACTCACTTAGACTGAGTCCGTTTCCAGACTTTAAGTATTGTAGGCTTTGCTTTCCATCTGCACTACCAAAGATGTCTTAAATCCGCTGAAACGACTTAAACGTCTTACTAAGGGTGCTGATCGTAGAATTTATCAAAGTGTTAGTAGAAACGCTCTTTGTGTATCATCGTCTTGTTACTCTGTAGTGGCATGAGCACATATCAGGCTGATGTTAACGAGTTTAACCTTGATGAGCATTGTTGCAGTGCGTTCACTAACATGCCAAAACTTAGAGACTCCTTACCTTAGTCTTGTTTGCTTAGATCCTCAAAGTCCTCGTATAGGCATAGGCCGTCCATAATATGCGAAAGCCATCGCGTTCTGAGTTCTACAACGCAAATTAATTCCCTCCAGCTTAACTTAACATTTTTCGCGAATCCTCCTCAACTGTCCTTGTCAGTGCTTTCCTTGGACGACTCACCAGTCTACTTGATTGTGTAAATGCAAGGCACATTTCGTGATGAAACTCTCTTTACACCGTATGATATCATCAATCCACTGCCATTTACTCTTTCGAAATTCGATGTCAATAGATTCTTGGCCCGTAATCGCATGAAGCTCGTCTTTCTAGATACAGAAGACCCATAAGATGTCGCGTTGATATCTATTTATGCATCACTCTGTGCCTTCCATTATTCCTGCGGCGTATGATGCTCCATGAAAAAAAATATTACTGACAGTCCTCCGCAACTGTCAAATGAGAACTTAAATGTGGCAGTCAAACTGAAATGCCCTCTAAACGAAATCGAACTAGGACATAAAATTCATTCTGTGCTTTCGTATATCCGGCTATCGACTTGCATTGGCAGATTTCGCACGAATTTCTTATAATCCAATATTGGATAACTATTCAGCAAACACCACTAGGCGATGCGATGATGTTATTTTGCATATATACGAGCTCTATCGTCTGTAGGACTTTCAGTAAGTGTTTCTGCGGTTGATCGTACCCGGAATTTCGAAAGGCCTATACTATAGATGCACGAGCGACAAGAAATCACATATTCCTCATCAGTACCGAGAAACACAACAATTAAACAAAACCCTAACCCCAAGTGACAAGGGACATTAAATCAGAACTTCATATTTTAAACACCATTTCACCATCACATTTCTTGACCTGCATTTCATTCAACTTGATTACGATCCACATGATGTCTTTCACATGAAATTATAGCAAACCTCCCATTGGCACCCGTTTCTAAGGCATGCGCAAAGCCATCACAGTCCACAGACCATAGAAAGAAACCCACCACAATAGTTCTCGTATCCAATCTTCCCCTCAGAGTAAACCTTATTTTCCCACTATTCAACTTTCCTAACCGTATAACGAAGCCCGACGATACATGAATCCGATACCAGTCAGTTACCTCGGAAGCGTGGCCATGTCAAATTAACCTCGGTGCACTTTGACTGTCGGCATAAATTTTTTAACTGCCGTTTCATAACAGAAAAAAAAAACAAAAAATAGAAAGAGAAAAAAAATTCAGAGATATCCTTTTCCTGCCGCCGGTTTTGTGTCAAAAAAAAAACGAATAACCTCCATCCAACCCAACCATCGCCCCAAAATAGTCTAAGGGTTTAACAACCCGTATCCCTGTAAAGTCTGCTCTAATCCTGTGTGCAAATAAAGAAAAGGATTTTCAACACAGAGAATCCGAGAATCCTGACAACCTTTTCTGGATTTCCGGTGTCGATTGCGATTTTAGTTTTATTCGTATAACTCAACACGAGCGAGTGAAAGTGATTATGATGAGAGGAGTCCTTGTGAAAAGCGGTCCCCCCAGGGCCAGTGTTTTTGATCCAAACCCCTTTATCCAGTGAACGGCTTAACGCGAAATTCTAATTTTAAATTTTCCCTTTGATACGGGAGAAAGCGTGCTTTTGCTTTCATAGTGTCGGCGCGGCTTCAAGCTACACTGTGTCCTTTGTGTGTAAAGTGTGAATAGTGTCTGGGAATTTGTTTTTCTCGTTTCTTTTTTGTTTTTTTTTTCCTTCTTGTGTTTCGACATCCCCCAAAAGGGATTCAAGAGAGAGAGTAAAAAATAGTGTTGCAAAAAAGTGTCGAAAAAAAAGGAAATTTTGAAAATAAGGATAGAAGCTGTGCGAGTGTGTGTGCTTTCAATCGGAAGTCTCTCAGCAACATCAGTCGGGGCTGGTGGCCCTTAGCTGTTCAAAAGACATCGTTTCTTCACACATTTTGAACGAATCTAAAAAAAAAGCAAAAAAAATTCTAGGACTACTGCAGAACGGATGCGAGTTATCCACTTTGTACTTTACCTTAAAGTCACACAACTTCACGCGGGGGGAGGGGGAATAAATTACTAAAGTGGTACTCAAACGGAGACATCTTAAGTTGCCTACTGCTGCTAACCTATTCGTACTTCGTTGTTGTGTAGGTATGTTCGTACAACAAACTGACATCCAGCTCAGCTGCTGAAATCACAACAGACTAACGGTGTACCCACGAGTACTGCTGCTGCTACACATCACAGGAGTTCAGGTGAATATTTAATTTGAATTGGCCGTTTGTGGCAGAGATTCTATCTGCCTTCGGATTGCCTGCCTACTCTATACTCTCGTACAATACAAACTCTTGCCTCTCAGTGCTGCTAAATACGTTAAGCGATTTTGCCATTTCATATGAATGTATGTTGATTGTGGGCTATGGTACACTAGTATTAGTAGAGTTTGGGTGGATGGGTTTTAGGGGGATTACAACTTCTCCCTATAGACTGAAGCACATACTCTCATACTTCAACTTCGGCTCATATGGTTGGGTTGGTTTTCGGGTTACTTCCTTAGATTATCTGGTGTGTGCAAGTTAAAGGAGGTAAATACCCGGTGATGCCAGAGTTTCTGGATACAACTACCGGAGATGGGTTTCTTGTTTACTGAAGCATATCACGTGTCAAAGAAATTTTAAGGACGAGTAATTTTGATAGATGGGCGGGAAGAGATTTACCAAAAGTCCATGTGGTGGATATGTCGGCAGGTATCTGTGGATGAATTCTACTCATACCAAGCGAAGGGATTAACAATGTACTTTAGTGTAACACCTTTCCTGAGGTTTATTTTTGAAATGAACTTCCCTATTATTAACTTGCTTGGGTGGAGTTTGAGGACTTGTTTTCATTTTTGTTTTTCATTCCTACGATTGAGGTACTGGAAGAAGGGAGCAATCATTTGACCTTGACGGTAGTTGTAACCAGAGTCGTTAATTGGATTCATGTAAGGTTTTTACGAGTTATTTTTGAATCTAAGCTATTTTTGAATTGGTTGGTATTTAGAATAGACCTTGAAGGATCTGAATTATTTATTATAGTTCCAAAAAAAGTATCAATACATGTCGTATGATAGTTTGATACATTTTTTTGGTAACTGTTAGGCCTCTGTCATGTTAGAAGTCTTTTAAAAAGATACAACCGGCAAAATTAGCGGCGAGCCACAGAATACCACATTTACCGGAAAGTATTTGTATCCTGGCGTGCGTTTAACATATAAATATAACTATAAGCCATGTAAATATCGTGATACTTATGACTTGTGTAGCAGCCACGGGCAAAGGGTGCGCCGCCGAAAGTATGTTTTGAATATCCGTCTCATTCATTGTGTTGCGTGCCGAATGGGCTTCTTAACTACTTCATTAAGAATGCCAAGTTCAACGAATGATTTAATAATGGAAATTATGAAATTTTCGTCCTGGATACCAGTATTTGGAAAAAGAAGAGATTTTGGCAAAAAATGTATACACAGTGAAGATTCTCTATAAGAATGTTGATTTGAACAAAATCATCAATTAAATGGAAAGTGTCCCTTGAACATGTACGAGTAACACAATAGATAGATACCCGTAAATACATAGTTTTGGAATGATAAATAATAAATCATAGGTTGGAAGTGCTGATAAGGAGAAATAATTTTTTGAATTATTATTATTTAAAGTTTTACAATTATTAGGATGCAGAAACCAAACTAAATCATTTCATTAGCCCCCCGAACTGAAAACCGATTATTCAATAAAACAGAAAAGAAAATGTTTATAAATGAAAACCATGACGAGGTATTGGCGATTCAATGTTGTTGGACTTCAATTAATCTCCTCCGGCCGTGTATGAAATAGGTAATCATTCGATTTTATTTTGCGCTTTACAACCTTCTATGGCAAATTATTAACTCTAAAGCCTCTATCATACATCGCTATGGCCTCTAATGATGACATTATTCATAGACAGGTATACTCGTATATAGAAGATATGTTTAGTTCTTCAATCTGTAGACAAGATGCAGAGGATATCACTATTCAGAAACTAGGCATCACATAGAAAAACTGGCCAGACATGTAGACAATATATGATCTCCTAATCTACCAACCCTTCTGGTATTCTCTAAAGATTTCGAAAAACTGATCAAAAAGGGAAGTTTTATCTGATATATCTAAGCCGTTTGATACTGTTGATCGTACCATCTTACCAAACAAATGGATTTCGGGAGCACATAAATGACTTGAATGATACCTCAACAACAGAAATCGTTAGAATAGGAGGCATGTTTAGTGAGCATTGTGAAATTAGTATTGGTGTTCCACAGGGGTCAGTGCTGCGGCCAATATATTTTTATTTTTTAAATTGCGGGGCGCTGTTTTCTTTAGTGTCGTGGGGTGCGTGCTTTTGCTTTTAAGCTCTCGAGAAGTACTTACAATTTTTTTATTTCTTTATTTAAAAATCAAGAACTGTGCAAGTTGCAAAGAAAGAATTGATCGAAGTGATCAATTGACTGCTTTGATTGCAAATGCTTTTCCATGATGCTTGTGTCGATATTCTGCAATCCGATGTCTGCTATATGAGCACTACCAACAACAATTATCTCTTCGACGGAAATCACTTCATCAAATACCAACACCTGAACCGATTGCTGAAGTTGTCTCAATACAACAGAAATAACATCAAAAGGCAGTTGAAGCAGATAAAGAAATGATAAAAAGTGTTACGGCGTCAACCAGCAAGCAGTCTATAGAGAAAAGTGCAGTATCAGTGAACATTGGCAGCAGTTCAATAAGCCTCCAAATGCTGTATCAAGAAATTCTTAGCCTGAAAAATATCAACAAAGAATTTCTCTAATTTAAACTAAACCGGAAGGAACAGAAACAAATGGAGAGAGTGATGTCCCTGTCTCTGTTGATGAAATCGAAAAATGTTACATAAAGCGTAACTCAGGTAATACGACAAAATCTAACATCTTATGTGTTTACCTGTCAACTACTGAGGCCAAACAGAGGATTATGAAGGGCAAACGATCGGCAAAGAAAACTCAAAATACTTCGGTGTTTGGTGCTGGAGGCAGTAATAATATTTTGATTAATGATTATTTCATCAAGTACACTAGGGCCTTGTTTATTGCTATATAAATACTTATGCTGATATCCTAAAAATCACTTGTTCTATTTGTAATATAACTCTCAGCCTCGTTTGTGTATACAGGCTTCAAAATAATTCTCTGCATATGTTTTTGAACGAACTTTCAGTTATATTAACATTAAAACTACCGACAGTTCTTGTATAGGATGATAGAATTGTGCTCAAGATGACATACTTTTTCTTCAATGTGATAAATAATAATAAATTCATAGGGATGAAAACAAAGTGAATTTAGTTAATTCATTTATTTTACCAATAAAACAAAACATAATTTAAAATAATTCAGTAAAACAATAAATGGTATTTTTAAATAATTTTTTTAATTAAGCTGAAAAGAGGGTTCAAGATGACATGGTTAGGTATAAGATGACATAGCTCTTAAGAATCGTCCTTGCAGAGTTCACATATGAACTGCTTAACTTTATGCTCAACACCGGCACATAATGCGTGGCACCACTTTGCCAGCCAGTGCTCCCCAGGACGTGATCTACTGTAGAGCTCATTGCAGTAGATGCACCCCACATCATTATCATCGTCCGAAAAATCTTATTGAATCATCTTCGTTATCCAGTAATATGATACGTTTAGTTTGTTTGCTAGCTCTTAGGTTTTTGCGGTGCTCCTTTTAATTTTTTGCTTAGATTTGCTCTCGAATCTCATTAAGGAACGGACTTTCAGTGACAACCTGAGAGCCTGTTACTTTCCTTTTAGTGCTTCTTACTTTCCCTGTTCCAGTTGATTTCAGTTGAATGGAGAAATTGTTTTGAGCATTTGCTCAGTGTTGCACTTTATTAAGGAAACGAAGGGATTAGCTGACGATGGCAAAGGACCCGGAATATCAATTGATTGTACTAGACCCGTTGATACTGAAGGACTTTGGTTCTCCAAAATTGGTTGATTTAGAGGAACCACTGCTTCATATGCATCAGCTCGAACATTGTGTTCCGGACTTACAATGATTGGGTTGGTAATATCAGCTCGTTCTCCGTCACATCACTAGGTAAAAACATATGTTCAGGGAATATGTTCGCATTAAAGGGATAAATTCCAGTTTTTTCAATGACGCAGCACTTCCATACGCTTTTCCAAACAAAGCACTGATCTGATAAAGACCAACTGTTCTGCCAGCGTGGTTTTTAAGCCAGGTTGTTAACTCCCGATTATAATAAGTGTCAAGGGGCCCGAAGAATGAAACATCCAGAGGCTGAATACGGTGAGTACAGTGAGGAGGCAAGCACAACATTATCACACCATTTGCTTTGGCAAAATCTAATGGGTTCAGATTTTTGTAGCTTCCATGTCCATCGAGAATTAAAAGCACCTTGTTTTCCGGGTTGCAACTAGTGAACTAAACAAAATGTTTCATCCACTTGCAAAATAGTTCGTCCACCATATAACCACTTTCATAGCTCAACTCCAACGATCCAGCTGGTGCCCCGCTAAAATACTCACGCTTGTGATTTTTTCTTGGAAAAATTAGAAGATGCGTCAAGATGATGAATTTCATCGCAAAATCATCTTCAGTGACGAATCTTATTTTTGGCTCCATGGGTTCGTCAATAAGCAAAATATGCGTTTTTGGTCGGGTGAAAATCCACATGTGCTTCATGAATCACCACTTCATCCACAAAAAATAACTGTTTGGTGCGATTTGCATGCCGGCGGCGTTATTGGGTCATATTTTTTCGTCGACGATAACGATCGTTACGTAACTGTGAATGGTCAGCGTTATCGCGCCATGATCACCGATTAGTTTTGGCCCGAATTGGAAGATATGGACTTGGACGACATGTGGTTTCAACAGGATGATGCCAGAAACCACACAGCACACGCTACAATCGATTTATTGAAGAGTAAGTATGGTGAGCGTGAAATGGGCCAGTCGACTGGCCGCCTCGTTCGTGCGATTTAACGCCGCTTGACTATTTTCTGTGGGGCTACGTTAAGTAATTGGTGTATGCCATCACGCCGACGACGTTGGAAGAGCTCAGAGCCAACATTGAACGCGAAATAGCGGCCGTTTCGGCCGAAATGTGTGGCCGAGTCGTTGAAGATTGGGTCCAACGAATCGACCGCTGCAAAAGTGCTCGCGGTGGCCATATGAACGAAGTCGAGTTCCATTCATAAATGTTTTGATTGTACTTCAAGCCGATAATAAAATTTTTGAAATACCTCAAATGATTTACATTTTATTTAAAAAAAAATATTTCAAGTCCTTATTGGAAAATCCTTTATTATTCAATGCAGATAATGGTTGATTTATTACTGAATGTTTATAAAATGAAGAATTTTCATGAAATTTCGTCTAAATTTATTGTTATATAATTTAAATTATAAACTTAAAAAACTAAAATTTCATTTTTCCCACATCAGATACCAAATTTAATATTATGGATATCTAAAATATTTGTGAAAAAACAAATAAAATTAAACTTTTATATACAGTCTTTTATATACACTTGTGGACGATGTTGGTAAAAGATTTTTGTCTTGTGATTTTTTATATGCATCGCCGAGCTCTGAAGCTAACTGGAATAAAAATTCTTGCCTCGAAATGTTTTCACCCGTCGTTTCTTTATACAAAACACAAGCATTTATTCCAGCTAGGTTCAAAATGTTGAAAAATATCTGAAGTGGTTATTTACAACTTTTCGGCTTCACACAGTATTTCCTTGCCATTTGGTCTACCACATTTACACCAAATTTTGTGTCATTATAAAATCTAATAGTTTCCGGTATACATTTGTTGCTTTTTTCTATTTCTATTGATTTATGTTTGGAACGTATTACAATCACCTTTCTTTTTGGCTTACTTTTATACACTGTAAGAGTAATGTGATTTGATTTATACAATTTGCTTGAAAATCTAGTCATTTTATCTTTTCTTTCTTTGGCTAACATTGGCAAATCTCTTTTCTTTCCACGGATTGTTTCAACAATTGTAGTTTTTTTGGCAAGTAACTTCTTGGTTAATGATACACTCGTGAAAAAATTATCTGTTGTTACGGTCCTTCCGCATCCGTTGTTCAGCTTTAGAATAACGAACTCCCCAAGTGGAATTGCACATTCTCTTGTTTCATCCTTTCCCAAATGTGGAAACCCATTTATCATATACTATACATACTATTGACGTCGCACGCCAACCAGAACTCTATTCCAAATTTGTCTGATTTGTTCGGCATATACTGTGTAAATCTACACCTAGTCTTCAACGGAAAGAACTGCTCATCACGTTGACTTCTTTCGCTCTTCTTATCAAATCGTATAAACTTCATAATTTCGGTAAAGTTGTTTCTACTCATTGTTTTTGAGAAAAAAGCAGGTCCCCAATTTTTATTCCACAAATACGAGACATCCAAATTTGTTGGCTCCTATGCGCCGCGGGCATATAGCAAAGCAATAAATGCATCTAGTTTCGTAGCATTTAGCTCCCACTTAGTCCCCAACACCCCAAATGCTTCTTCTTCTGTACATTTTATAGTATGATGCATTATATGCTGATCAATGATAAGAGAAAATGCTGCCTTCATTTGTCCTTTCATTATATGTCGTTTAGCATATCCAGTTGGCCTGACATATCCCTAAAAATATTATGCACTGGTATGGTATCCTAGCAGGTTTGGGACCTCCGTCCAGCCGCAGTTTCGATGCGTTGATATTCTATATCTGTCAAAAAAACTCTGTTTCTTTTCTGCCCTGGACGCTTATTTATAATATTCTCTTCTTCACTATCGCTCTCTGACTCCAATTCACTTGTTGTAAGTAGCTCTTTATCTGTTTTCATGTTTTTTTCAGTTCCAGACATTTCTTGTTCATCACATACTGAACACTCTTCTTCTATGTTTGTTATTTTTCTTAGGTCCTTTCTAATTTTGAAACGCTTTGACATTCTTAGGGTAAATGTTCACAACAGAATATTACACTATGTAAGGAATAAAAAAATTACATCCAAGTTTTGATACTTTACTTCATCTCCTTCAAATAATCGTAACAAAATTGCATAAGAAAATCTTTAGAACTGCTCTACTTGAGACTGTACTTGATACTGTTGTTGTCTATTCTTTTCAATTCCAACCGATAACCATTAGTTTGTACAGATTATATAAATTTAAAATAATACATAAAATATTTTCTCCATCAGTCAAATTGACCGACCGCGGTAGGTACGACACATAATAAATTTTTCTTGGAAAAGAGAAGACAAAGCTAGAAGTAGAGTGTGAAGAAAACATTATATGCATAATTTAAGAAAAGTCATATATTTTGATAACGGTATTATAACGTTAAATATGTGTAAATTTTACAAAAGTTTAAAAACGGTCAATTTGACCGATACTGCTAGGTTTAGTGTTAAACAATGAGATAGCGGCTAATCTCATTATCATTGGCGACTCCAACATTATGTAGTACGTAGCCTTATTGTCTAATCATGGCTTGGTCCCATTTATAAATGAAGCAACAAGATCAATCTCTAAGATTTGTCTTGACCATGTTTTTGGTCGCTTCCAAGTGGAGATGAATCATTGTGCAGGTCTGAACGTTGATTTTAATATTACCGATCACTGTATGACAGGCTTAATCTTTAGTAACATACAAAAACGCAAAGGTTTCTAACATTACTTCCAACAACATCACAAAAATAAAATTTAACCCTTTAAATGGAAAACTTTTGAGTGAAAACTGGAATGACACATATGACGAAGAAAATGCCTCTCTGGCGGCATATGAATCATTCTTGAAAACTTTACAAAACCACATTGTTGGTTCAAGTGTCTCGATAGTACAAAACAAATCTCAACTTAAACTCAAACCCTGGATGACTAATTCCCTTCTAAAACAAGTCAAACTGAAACACAAACTGCGTATTAAAACCTGTAAACACCCACTAAATCTTGTTTTAAAACATCGTTACACAAATTTATGTAAAAAAATTAATAAAGAAACCAGTATTTGTCGAAACAGATACTTTAAAAACAAACTAAGAGGTGCTCAAGGAAACATCAAAAAAGAGTGGGAAGTAGTAAACTGTATAGTTAATAGAAAAACAAAAAACCATAACGTATCTATTACCCTCGAAAAAGATAACGTTATCGTGGCAGATCCTGTCATTGTTGCAAATAAGTTCAACCAATACTTCGCCTCAGTGTCCAAGAAGTCTTCCGCTTGTGACTTTTTAATGTCTTGTGGAGATTGTTTAACGTCTCAGCTCTTTGATCGGACATTTTCTAGTAACAGCTTCGTTTTTAATCCCATTTCGGACTTAGAATTATTAAAAATGATCAATTCTCTAAAAAACTCGAATTCTTGTGGTGAAGATGGAATTTCCAATTCCACCCTAATAAAAATTTGCGTACAATGTGGTCGATACTTTAGCTCACATATTCATCTTAAGCATCTTTTCGGGAACCGTCCGAGAATTGTTAAAATGAGCCAATGTGATTTCTATCTTCAAAAAGGTAATATCAAAGATAAATTGAATTACAGACCGATTTCCTTACTGTCTGTTATATCAGAAATTTTTGAAAAAGCGATAAAATGTAGAGTTTTGAAATTTCTCACTTACCATAACTTTTTAGCGAAAATCAATTTGGTTTTAGAGTAAACCTTTCCACTGAAGATGCTCTACTAGATTTTTGTCAGTATATTTATGAGAGCCTTGACGAGAAGAAAATCTGCACCGGTCACTTAGTAGATATAACCAAAGCTTTTGGGTAAACTGTACCGTGCAGGATCTCGAGGATTTATCGTAGATTGGTTTACATTTTACCTTAAGAACAGGACGCAAAAAGTAAAAATTGGGAAGATTGTTGGCGACTCTGAGATAATTAACCTCGGCGTTTCACAAGGTTCTGTCTTTGGTCCATTATTGTTCTTAACATATGTAAACTCAGTCTTCAGTCTTCCTTTTTTGAAGGTAGGCTGAAAGCTTTTTCTAATGACTTCGCGTTCGCATGTGGCTCAAATAATCTCTTCAACCACATGCTGAAATCAACCATGATGTACATCTGTTAAGACAATCATTTGCGCAACATAACTTAATAGTAAGCAGTAAGACGAAGCTAATGGTTTTCAGCTTTACCGCCAAGGAACCTCCGGCAGTTAATATTGTGTTTCATGCAATTTTGTTGCCGCAGCTCTAGCTTACTGAATTGTGGATGCAGTCTCACATACAATGAAAGTTTCGACTGTAATGCTAACTGCTTTATTATTGAGATAGTGAAGAGTTATAATTATTTAGGTGCCATAACTGACCAAAATCTAAGCTGGTGCGATCACATCTTTATTTAAAAAAAATATTTGCTATCCACTCTGCGAAGCTTCTACCGGCTCCAAACCTACGTTTCTACAAGAATTTTTAAAAATATTTACGTTGGCATCTTCCATTCTAGATTACAATATGGTATCAGCTTCTGGGGTGGTACTCACTTAAATAAAATCCAACAACTAACTGTACCACAAAATATGTAATCAGAAAAATATGCTTTTCTTTGCGCTTAACCAACACTATAAGCCCTACTTAATGAAATGAGAATAAAATAGACACTTGTACTATTTTAAGGTTTTACAATTGTTTTTATTAGAAGTGGCCACTTACAGAGCCCCATAAATTCTTCGAAGCAATTCTAGTTCCATGGTTAGAATTCCAACTTTTCGCACTTCTAATTTGGGAAGCTTTTACAAAATTGTGTCTCGTAAATTATTTAACACATTGAGAATCTTTTTATGTAAAGTAAAATTGTGTCTTTTGAATATTAACCATAATGAAATCGAAATCTTGTTGCACTTCATCACCTAATCAACTATAAATCTTACACTATCTTAAGTTGTTTCATTTTACCCTCTATTTGTCATATTCTATCTATTCTTCTTTGCCATCTTCATACTTATTTGTATTTACTGTTCACCCACAGAATTAATTTAAATAGCCTCTATTTCTTTCACTAAATATAACATGTCACTAACTATTCTCTAAACTTATGTTCGGATTACTTTGAATTTGTAAAAAAACAACATTTACTATTTTATACTAAATTTTGAGAATAAATAAATGTTCACCTCTTTTAATGAAATTGAACATTTTCTGAGGAATGTCGTCTTACAGTCATGTATTCGCATAAAATGTATTTCGCAGTTTCGTAGTCTTCCATGCAAAATACGGCATTTACTTTACTGAATAACACCTGCTTTGTGTAGATGATATCGACGATGGCACTGTCTGGTTAGAAATCCATCCAGTCTTCCGATATCAACCATTTTGAGCTGTAGGGATTCTTTTGATTTTTTGTGCAAGGGTTTGATGGCTCTTTTAGCTTGGCGAAGCCCGGGGATGTTTTTGCAATGGGATATATAGGATTTTCCAATAACGACTTGACAATTTTTTTTTTAATAAAATGCAAACCATTTGAGATATTTCAAAAACTTTATTATCGGCTTGAAGTACAATCAAAACATTTATGAATGGAACTCGACTTCGTTCATATGGCCACCGCGGGCACGTTTGCAGCGGTCGATTCGTTGGACCCAATTTTCAACGACTCGGTCACACATTTCGGCCGAAACGGCCGCTATTTCGCGTTCAATGTTGGCTCTGAGCTCTTCCAACGTCGTCGGCGTGTTGGCATAAACCAATGACTTAACGTAGCTCCACAGAAAATAGTCGAGCGGCGTTAAATCGCACGAACGAGGCGGTCAATCGACTGGCCCAATTATTGAGATATCGATTGTAGCGTATGCTGTGTGGCTTGTGGCACCATCCTGTTGAAACCACATGTCGTCCAAGTCCACATCTTCCAATTCGGGCCAAAAATAATCGGTGATCATAGCGCGATAACTCTGACCATTCACAGTAACCTGACGAGCTTTATCGTCGACGAAAAAATATGACCCAATAACGCCGCCGGCATGCAAATCGCACCAAACAGTTATTTTTTGTGGATAAAGTGGTGATTCATGAAGCACATGTGAATTTTCACCCCACCAATAACGCATATTTTGCTTATTGGCAAACCCATGGGGCCAAAAATGAGCTTCGTCACTGAAGATGATTTTGCGATGAAATTCATCATCTTGGCGTATCTTCTCCATAACCCAATGGGAGAACGTACGTCGCTTCAAATGGTCCATCGGCTTCAATTCTTGAGTCAGCTTGATCTTGTATGGGTGTAAACCAAGATCCTTACGCAAAATACTCCATAATGTGGTCTGAGCGATGCCCAATTCTTGAGAACGCCGAGGAATTGATTGATTTCGATCGTTTGCTATGGATGCCTGAACGGCAGCGATATTTTTGCACTAAACTTGTTATTGCCTGTCTACTAGGGCGAGAATTACGACCGAAAATTGGAGTTAATGCTCTTAAAGTTGCAGTCACCGACTGTGACAGTTTGATGATTAGTGAAAGAGTGCGTTCACAAATTAAATTCAAAGTGTTCAAGTCCCTATTGGAAAACCCTTTCTATATTTCATTCTTCCAACTTTTAATTGCTGAATTTGGGGAAATATCAGACCTGCTCAGAGAAGATGAAAGAATCAGGCGAACCGTGTTTAGTCAGTTCGTAGGCGTTTTTATTCTCAACAATACCTTTATGACCAGGCATCCACCAAAGTTCTACTCTGTTTTTATAGAAGAGGTCTTGTAGTACAATACTCGTATATTGAGGAAATGCATGACTGATCTGGAGTCAATGGGGTTAAAGTCAAATGTATTTATGAGTACATGGATTAGGACATCCTTCATTTCCTTATCGTGGATGAGACATCTGAATGGCATATATTTCCGCTTGATATACGCTGTCACTTTTTCCCATTGGTAGCGATATATTCTAGTGTTTGTTCCAAGTATAGCAGCACCCACCCTGGTGTTCATCTTTGATTCATCCGTATACCGCTTGATACCTTTAGGGTTTGAGGTGGGCTTTTTTTAGTTCAATGCTTCCCGGCTTGTGACTGAATTTGAACCTAGAACCTTAGTCAAACAATAGAGTGACTTTAAACCAAAGAAGTCTTCAATAGCAGCTGTGGCTGCCGAGCCATGCAAGTCTTTGTAGCAGCCGCTGCAGCTTTTGTATGGCAGATTTCTCTTTTATTTTGTTCCATCATACTACAGACGGGTAAGTGGTGATGGGTCGTATCATTATGACCATTGGGGTTATTTCCCAGGTCTTACCGACGGCAAGCCCACTTGGCTTTAGTCGTATTGGCAATTTTATTATTAACATGTGAGTTCAAATTTAGTTTTTTTTTTTCAAAACCATTTATAGATATTCTACTTCATTGGAGCAATCAATTATTGTATCGTTCAGTGGGATCTGGTCAAGACTCAGATTTCTCTTTCAATAAAAGGGAAAAAGTTTGGCTTTACTGCGATTGATTGAGAGATTTTCTCCAACACACTATTCGTTTAGTGTCTTCAGAGCAGTCTACATAGTATTGCAAACGTCTTTAGCGTGTTTACTCTTCACTATAATGACTAAGTCGTTGGCATATTCTATTGCTTGATAGCCCAGACTACTAAGTTCCTTTTGCGGCTGAGTTTCACCGGGAGATGTGGAGGTTTTCCGGTTTTTGAGCATCGCTTTAACTCAACGGTTAGTGGACATGATGGATTCATATCTGGTATTTTAGAAAGCACCTTCAACCAAGTTTTGTCCGTATTACAAGATTCAGTGGAGCACGTTCTGTGGATCTTTCTTTTCTGAATGCGTATTGGTGAGGGTGTAGAGGCGAATTTCTGTTAAAACGGTCTCGAAAGTGTACATCGATTAGTCTTTTCATGGCTCTCAGAAAGAAGGATGTTAGACTTATAGCACGAAAAGATTTAGGTATATGAGTTCACTAGGCTTGTCTGGTTTGGGGATAAATAATATGTTTACCACCCTCCAGGCTTGTATCCCTCATTTCTAATAGAAGCTAGATCTAAATAAGGCGAACATATTGCCAGATAGGCTATTAATTCTGTTATTGTAGGGAAAGCTTGTAGCTTCAGAATTGAGATAATATGTGTTGTTTAATAAGGTAGAGTGTGGGAAATGAAGCTTAAATAGCATCGTCTAGCTGTGTACTATCTACTTTCTGTGAAAGACTTAAGCTACTTGAAAAGTCTTTTGAGATAAAATTTTGGAGACGTCTGACCTTTGGTAGTTCCTCCAGGTTTTCGCAATTTTCTTTCTTCAGGAAGCTCTTTTGGACTTCTCAATTCTTTATTAAGCTGGTGAACACGTACTTGTATTGGTCCCAAAAAGCGGCGTATACCCGGGCCGCAAATACTTGTGCTGTTTGTTTTGTTCCTGTCCTTTCTACCCTTATTCCATGTCCATCAACTGCAACAATGTTTTTACGAATACACTGTGATAATAAACTCCTTATTGTACACCAGAATGTCAGAAGTTTGCGTGAAAACTTTTCAGCCCTTGTCATGCATATTGATTCCTTCGTGTGGGTTCCAGATATTGTTTTTCTGACTCTGAGAAGATACTTTATGCCCGAGTTCAACTTTTTCTCGAATATGATTGAAAATTACGCTGCAGGGGGAGTTGGGTGTTTTGTGAAAGAAATCTACAAGGTTCTTGATGTCTTGTGTGTCAATTTTGTTAGTGCTGATGGTCTGAGGGTTTCTATAGACTTCGTACGTTTAATGTTTATAAAATAGGTTTCTGATCTCCTAGTAAAGGAAATATCGAAAAATGGAACTATTGTAGGAGATTTTAATATTGATAGCTTGGATTGTAGTGAAACCGTTTCTAACTATAATAATTAGCATTACTAGCATCACATGGTCTAACACGATTTATTAATGAGCGCACTAGGGCTACCAAGACCACATTTATGGGCGTTTCAGAAATGTTGCGCTCAGTCACGGGTTTCGCAGTTAATACCTCAGTGATCAAGGTTTGTAAAATTCCAAAATCTTCTCAAATAATGAAAATAAATTTTATCAAGCTTAAAAACAGTCTGTTTTATGAGTTTTGGGAAGTGGTACATGTACGAGTATGCTTGTAGTGATACATCTACTGCCCATGCATTGTTTTTTTGATTCCCTTAAGAAAAATATTTTAAATTTATTTATATTTATATTTTATGCGCGGGCGAAGGAAAATTAGGGAGGGAAGAAAGGTAGCTACCGATGTACGTTGGTTTTAAATGTCTGGATATTATAATGAATAGGAAATAGAGAGCTCGGCAGGGAATTCCACAAGCGAGTTGTTCGGCTTAGGAACGAATCACGATATTTTAGAGTACGTCCAAAAATGGGCTTGAGGGTATACTGATGAGCACTCATAGCGAGACGGGTGTTACGGTTGAAAGTTTGAATGGACGGAATGCTACTGGCGATTTCAGTGGACCACTGGTGGTGGAAATAGCGATAAAACAAAGTGAGACAGGAGACATTACGTAGGTGTTCGAGCGTGTCAATTGATTGACTGGTGTTAATATCTTTAACAAGTTTTATCGCACGGTTTTGAATCCTATCTAGCAGGTGCAGAGATATTTTAGGAGCACCATTGTACTCCAATTTTAGGTGGGTGAATACCTGATATATCGAGGCCAGCACAGAAGGCGAAAAGTATTTCTTACATCGTTTGGGGAAACCTAGACATTTCACAGCATTTTTGGCGACATCGAATATGTGGTCATTACAACGTAAGATGCAAGTGCCATTCATGGATAAAGGCTGGTTGTCTAATTTCACTTTAATGACAACAGACAGCATTGTGTTTTAGAACCATTGAATTTCCCTCTGCTGATAGTTCACCACTTGGTTATGCTGTTAATATCGGAATTTAATGAGCTTAACATATGCTGGCGTTCCCGTTCTACAGCCGAAGAGCAGGAACGTGAGTCCGGGAATGAATATCCAAAGCAGAGAGTACTGTCGTCTGCAAAGGAATATATTGAATTATAAGTAGCAGACAAGAGATCGTTGATGAAAATTAAAAAGAGCTTCAAGCAAAGAACGAAGCCCTGGGGTACAGCATTTATTTTGTGAATATCAGACTTGAAACCATCCAAGACAACTTGAATTGAGCGTTCCGAAAGGTAATTTCTAATCCATTGAAGAAGAGAGTCGTCGATCCCAAATGCACGCATTTTTGACAAAAGAGCCTGATGCTAAACTCTATCAAATGCCTTAGAAATATCAAGTGCAACTATCTTGCTTTCTCCAGATTGATGTACGCTTTGGTTCCACTTTTCGGTGAGAGATGCCATCAAATCACCAGTGGACCTGTTGCTACGAAAACCGTACTGCCGGTCATTGAGAAGTTTTCGTGTTTCGAGATATTTCATGAGCTGACGATTTATCAGTGTTTCCATGACCTTGGAAAGAAGGGACGTAAGTGCAATGGGTCTGTAGGAGGAGAAAGAAGATGATTCGCCTTATTTAGGGACGGGCGGGACAAATACTGTTTTCCATCTGCTCGGGAAGAGTCCTAAAGAGTAGGATTGATGAAAAGGCTTGCACAGTGGTTTTGCCAACGTGGAAGAGCACCTCTTCAGAAGAAGGGGAGATATACCATCTGGACCAGCGGATTTATGTATGTTGAGATCTTTAAGTACTCTTGCTATTGCACGAGTGCGAAAGTAGATTCGTCCCATTGAAGATTCGACGCACTCAAGTGTAGGCGGAGACAAAGCACAATCTGATTGGCCTTGTCCAAAGAGCTGACAGCTGGAATGTAATTGTAAATGAGCGTTGGGATGGAGGATGAGAAATTAGCTGAAATGACACAATGTTCCGACGAGCCTAGAGGGGAGAGCACATCAATTGTGTACTTGTCAGGGTGAGAAGTTAAAAACAAGTCTAGGGTGTTGGCGGTATGACTATCAACGTCTGGTATTCGCGTGGGCTCATTTACAAGCTGCGTTAAGTTGTTTTCCTCAGCGAAGATCGCAACACACCGTCCTTCGGGTGTTGTCTGTCCAGAATGTCGAAGCCACCCAGAATTGTGTATATTGAAGTCGCCCGTAATAACGATTTCAGTATGAGGATACAGGGATACAATTCTTTGAATGGAGTCAGACAGCGCATCAAACTCGTTAAAAGTCGAATTCCTGACCACTTTGGGGCTTCTGTAAATAAAGCAGTAGTGGATAATTTGCTTACGGAGATGGAATTTTAACCACATGAAGTTGAATTCCGGATTGGAACATGGATCACATTGTGGTGGAGTTTGGTAAGCTACATCACTACGCACGTAAATGGCGAGATAGCGATGAGAGAAGAATAATGGCACTAGTTCGTAGCCAGCTTCAGATCAGAAGAGGTGTGGGCGGGGATCTACATGTGTTTCACTAAGTGCCAAAACAGCTGGTCTGTATTTACAGACGTGGACGTACGCAGAAAAGTGGTTGCTTTTAAGCCCACGAATATTGGCTATATCCACTCTAAATTCCCGCGTCATTATAAAAAAATTCAAACACAAAAACACAAGCACCGACGATACGAAGTTCGTCCTCGTACTCGTTCCTGCCCGCCAAAAACTCGGGTAAAAGACTTAAACCGTGGATATCTAGATTCCTATTAAATAAAGTTATGGGTAAAAATAAACTCACAATGATGTGTAATAAAACGTATCCTGATAATTTTGGGATTAGCTAGGAAGTATAAGAAATTGTGTGCCAAACTTAGGAAAGAGATCCCGGTTTGCCACGTTACCTATTAGCGTGCTCAATTCAGCTCTGCAAAGGGGAAATTTAAAAAGCGAATTGCAAGTAGTACCATAAACAGCATACTTAATGTCTGACAAATTTGCTATTGCTGTTGCATTTAATTGCTATTTTGATAATATAGGCTGCAGTCTTTTTGTGGATATTCTTAACTACTTACACTTTAACTACAATAATTCGAATTCTTATGTAGCTGATGGTATCTTGAATTTTACCCTTAAACAAATTGCATGTTCAATAGTGGATGACTTGGCAGATATTTAGAATCGTTGTGTGTTAACGGGGTTATTTCCTGACTGTCTCAAGTGTGCAGAGGTCGTTCCATTGCTTAAAAAAGGCTCTGCTTCTGAAATCGGTAACTATAGGCCAATCTCACATCTTCGAGTTTATAGTAAAGTTTTTGAAAAACTTAGTGACTTTTCTAATTAAAACCAGTTCAATTTGATTTTCAAAAGGGAAAGTCGACGGAAGATGCCCTCTAACTATTTTGTTCTCAAATAATGTCACACCTAGATGGGAAAAAATGTACAGCGCGTTTATTTATTGACATTACCATAGCCTTCGATATGGTCAACCACAATTGTCTTTGGAAAAAAGTGGAAAAAGCTAGTTTCCGTGGTTTCATCCTCAATTGGTTTAGGTCGTATCTTGGTAACAGGTCGCAAAGAGTGAAAATAGATGGAATACGGAGCGAATTAAAGTACTTTAATCTGGGTGTACCACAAAGATCTGTTTTGGGTTCAATTCTGTTTTTAGTCTACATTAATTCACTGTTTGCTCTTATTTCCAAAGGGTCACCTACTGCAATTGCGGATGATACAGGTTTCTCTTATGGATGGAACAGTCCTTTAGAACTAGTCTCTGATACAAATTGGGATCTGAATCTATTGAGACACTGGTTTTCTGAACACAACCTAGTTATGAGCTTCAAAACCTAAATAGTGTTCTTCAACTTATCTTTCTCGCACAAATTTGAAGCGAACATGTACTTCCACGCACCTGAGTGACAAATTGTCTAAATGCAATTGTAAGTTTGGCCCTCGCTCTCCCACTTTTTGTTGTAATCTAAACTGCAGCAATTAATTCTAGAATGGGTTTTTTGTTAGAGGGCAGTATACTTCAGTATATAAAAGAAAAACGAACTTTTAGTAACGAAAGAATTCAAGATGACTTTATTATTAAATGATACAAAGAGTAATTAAAAAGTTAACCTCTATGGCGGACACGTGAAGAGAAAAAAAAAGAAAGTGATTTAGATTTTCTTTCTTTTGACATAACAAGATGACTGATGACGTTACGTTTAAGTGGGTGCGTTTGAATATAGGGTGCAACACGCTCCCCTCATAAGCACACACGTCAGAAATTTTGAGGTCCAAGTTATGCTAAGCCCCGCTTATGTGATGGTCCCGGCAAGGGCTTCGTAGGAATGTCCGCTTGCATCCTCTCGGTTGGAGTATATGGTACTTCTATTGAATCAATTTCTTCCTCACCAACTGTCTAACGAAATGGAACCTGACTCATATGTGATTGATGCGGTAAACGGCATTTTCTGTCAGGAGCTTACCGCCTTGGTTGTCAGTTCCAATCGTAATCTCCATCAAATTGCGTAATCCCATTTGCTCCATGAGATTCCTCAAATACATTGCTTCATTTGCTGCCTCAGATAGAGCAACATACTCCGCTTCTGTCGTGGATAGTGTCACCGATTTTTGTTTTTATGAACACCATGAAATGGCAGCTCCGGAAAGTAGGAATGTGTAGCCCGAGTATGACTTTCAGTTTAACTCATCGTTTGCGAAGTCGATGTCGGAGTACCGACGTATGCCATATACATCAGACTCGAAGAGTAGATCACGTGTCAGTGTACCTTGCAGGTACCGAAAAACTCGTTTTGCTGCTGATCAATAGACGATTTTCATTGAACTGGGCCAGTCTATTCACTACAAACGCCAAATCCTTTCTCGTGGCCACCGCTAGTGATCCAACAAGTTGACGATATGGCTTTCCCGTTGGGCTTCTTTGGTCGAACTTCGTATCGTACAAATTTGCCTTGCATTCAGCTGGTGTGCACACTGGCTTTGAGCCACTCATCCCAAATTTCTTAAATAGATCACGACAGTATTTTTCTTGAGTGATTCGAATCTCTCCGCTCAATCTCGATACCGAGGCAATAGCGAGCCTGGCCAAGATCCTTTATTTCAGCTTGACTACTTGACACAAAAAGAATGTCGTCGACGTAAGCGATTAAAATGGTGAATTCCCTTTCGTACACTTTGAAGTACAAACAAGTGTCACTAGACGATGGCTGCAGTCCCATTCCTTGCAGAACGTGGTCCAAACTTTCATGCCATTGGCGAGCTGCCTGCCGAAGTCCATACAAGATTTTCTGTAGCAAGCAAACCTTATTTCACTGCTCGAGAGTATGCAACATCCCTTCCGCTTTCATTTTCATTTCAGGGGGCGAGTCGCTCTCGACTAATTCCTTCAAGTCTCTCCCCTCGACACAATTCGTGCTTTTCGATGATCTACTGTGCCGTCAGGCTTCATCTTGTTCTTCAGTACGATTTTGCTGATTGCTACTGGACGACCAGAGGGCCGGTCGACTATCTTCCATATATTGGTCTTTATCAGACTTTGAACCTTTTCCGTGATTGCCTCCAGTCATTCAGCAGACTCCTCACTCGTCATGGCGTCGTTCAAAGACAGTTCAGCGAAATTCACAACTTTTTCCATCGCTTGCACTTCGTCCATTGCATCATGAAACACGTTTTGACCATGGTTCTGCCTCTAATTCTCGAAGAAATATTTCTCACTAATCCCATTAGGTTCATTGTTCTGTTTCACATTCTCGAGGGAATAGTCCTCTCTTATTTCATCAGGCTGCAAATTACCATCCAGCCGGGATGCAGTTCGGTTCTTGTAGATTTTCCGAGGACCCATGTGTTTTCTGCGGGGTTTTCTTTTATCATTTATGGTGATGGTTGCTGGTTCGCGCCTCCATTCATTTGATGACTCGACGCCTGTCACTTGACTACCCATAAACTCGCTCCCCTGCTCCAAAACGTTTGTCAGCTCTCTATACACATTGACTGCTTTCCCTTGTAGCCGATCTTTCCCTTGAGGTCCTGATGCTTTATTTTCGTTCTCACTCAATTGCTCGCTACATCTGAGCTGATCCTTATTGGGTGTTGCTTTGTCGTTCTTCAAGAATTTTACATCCCGCGCTACCGACCTTTCCGATTTCCGGGATCCAGATCCGGTAATCTTTTACCTCATCCGAGTACCCTCGAATTTTCCTTTTGTTGGATTGTGTCTCAAGTCTGGAACCACTCCTCTCCACGCTTCGAATGGAGTATAACCACTTAGACTCACGATCGGACAACGATTCCATATATAGTTCGCTGTAGTCACCGCCTTAGCCCAAAATTTTCCCGTCAGCCCAGACTGAATCATTAGACACCTGGCCATCTCTATGAGTTTGCGATTTTTGCGTTCTGCAACGCCATTCACGAAGTAACGCGCTCGTAATATGGATCCTGGCAGACCCCCAAGCATCAGAATGTATTATTTCGAGAATGCCAGTACATCATTCTGACTCCTTGGGAAACGTTAACGATGTCATCTTTCCACGCATGTATCGCATGGATGCAGCTCTTGACTTTTTATATTAATACCGGTCACACGCCCTTTCCAGAAGGCTTCTAATAGATCCTTACTGTTCAGGTGTTCACATCTCTGGTGCCATACTTCCAAGCTATATTTGGTACTTTTCGTGTCAGCCAGCTGCGGCTGTTCCTCATCACTGTCAAGGAAATACAGATGTCCACTTCTTTCTGCTTGGAACTTCACTTTTCCACCTCTCTCGCCAATAATTAGAGCCTCGGTTTTCGTGAACACTACCATGTTGTCCCGGTCTGTAGTTCTTGCAACCGACAGTAAATTGGTTCTTAGTCTTGGAACAAGTAATGCATTTTCGAGATGTACTGACCTAACTAAGTTTCCATACTTCGAGACAATTCCTGCTGTACCCTTTGCCCCAACACTGGCCTTCGCATCGCTCGCCAAACATAGCTGCTTTCCATCGACCAGCGTTGGCTTTTCAACGAAGAATTTCTCAGCATGGCACATGTGTGAAGTGCAACCACTGTCTAAACACCAACGACCATCATATCGCTTCTGCATGACTCCTAGTGCTTTGTCTGCTTCTTCCTCAACTGACCTCAGCCGACCGGTTTCGTTCGATTCGACCAAATGAAAACCTTTAATTTTATCCTCTCGAACGTGAAACACGTCAGCTGGAATGTAGCTAGCCAGTAGCTCTGGCAGATGTCGCTCTTGATCGATGATCTTTACTTCGCCTTTCTGGATAATCCTTGGCTATGTGGTCAACTTGATGACATCTAAAGCATTTGAAACCAACCTGCTGTCTGGCTCTTCTTGACTCAACATCGCTTGCGCCGCCGCGACCGCTTCTCTTCCAGCTTTCTTGGAATTTCTTGTGACCTGTTCGATCTTTGAACGTCAGCATTGCTTCTGATGAATCATCAGACGGAGTTAGGGGCAATTTTAGAAAAAAATGACTTGAAATGGGAAAGAAATTATTAAAAAAAACAACGGCAACACTTACAATAAAGTGCTATACAGGATTTTAAAGCCTAAAATTTGCTCTTTAATATAAAATTTACCTCAAATTATTCGTGTGAATAGTTTTTGAATAGTTCGCATTCAAACTTAAATTTTTGGTAACATTTTTTTTTTAATCAATATTATTCAAGATTGTAAGATGATGTCCCAATTGGTTTATTGCATTAATGCGCATATCAATTCTGAATCGAACACAAAAAACCGCATGGCTTTATATATTCTGGTTTTTGAGAAAATTAAAAATTACTAAAACTATTTTTTATAAGAGGTTTTTTTTTGGTATTTATGGTGATCTCACTTTGAGGATTAATATTGATGATAGGGTCATCTTTGTAAGTAAAGTACAGCAAATCGTTTAGCGTGACCTAGAATGCACCACGAGGAGGTAGATTTGCATTGCATTCCGCGTCCCAGTCAGTCAGTTTGTGAGTAAGTTAGGTGTTAGTTAAGAGTAGCTAATTAAATGTTCAATATACGAGTACATATTATAAAGGTGTGTAACTTTCGTCAATGAAGTCATCGTCCGTGCTGGTGTCAATGTCGAGTTCGTTGAGTTCGTAGATGATGGTGAAGAGCCGAGGTTGTTTTGGTGGTAAAATACCTTCTAAGTGCTCATTGTGAACGGTCGGAGGGTCGAAGTCCTTCAGTTGCAAACCCACACTTTCTTTCTTTCTTTACCTTTGACAAAACCTGGGTACACTTTTTTTACGTCAGTTAAAAATTTCGTGATTTGGGAGCCCATGTCGTCCTTATAATTTTTTTCAAGGCAGTATTTCCGGTAAAAGAAAAGTGCCATATATTGGTGAAGGTGCTGCGTTGTATTGCGGCATAAAATTGATTTTTTTCAGAAGCTTTTTCTGATTTTCAAGATCATTTATAGTATTGGTTGCATCGGTCTAGTCAACATATTCGCCTTTTCTGTGGTCTGTAATTTCGTGAGTCGTAGAAGTAGGGAACACTTTCAATACCTATGTATTGGCGTGCGCTGTCGGTACAAATACGACTGCTGTTGGGGTTAACGTATTTGTGTATATAAGGCCACAAGTCTTCTTTACTTTTGGAGTTCATTTTAAAGAAGCGTCCGACCTTATCTTCTTTACAAAATAACCCCAACACTACGATTTTCATTTGTTCGGTTACACGGCCTCTGTGGTATTTCCTTTTTGTAAGAAAGGTCTCGTCGGTTTGTACAGTTTTTCCTTCGCCGCCAATGTTAACATCGACGTGAGATGCTATTACTTCGGCTATTTCACGACAATAGTTATAGTAATCTATTATAGTAGATTTACTAAGCTCACTTTTATTGTCGTGATGGCATCAAGCGATTATATGCTAATTTTAAAATAATAACATACATGTATTAATATTTTTGAAAAATCCTTAGGTTGTAGCTTAAGATTTAATTAATTTACCTAAAAAACCGTGTTCACAGGCATTTTGATATCAAAAGCGATAATTATTGCAAGCACCTCGCGAATCTCTAGCCGACATTGAGGTCCATGGAAAAATGTACCGATAGATGGGTTGATTGTATTTCTACAATTTTTGTCACCTTTTTTTAGAGCTTTTCTTTGAGCATCGCCACATCCAACCGAATTTTACATTTCTACAATTTTCTACCTTCATAGGTAAGTTGCAACACTGTGGGGGAATGGATGTTTTAGTGGGAATTAAACCAGATTCTTCTAAAAATTCAATGCTTCTTTCGTTGGTCGACAACAAATCTCCGAACGAACAAAACACTGAGAAGTTATTTAGTTTAGGATGGATTAGAGGAAGCTTAGCCGTCATTGCTTATTCACAAAAAATATCACTTGATTCGCACTACGATTGAACACAGAGTAATCTTTGTGAATATCAATAACTGCACGCGGTATCACAAAAAGAAATACCGGTATAAAAGCGGTTATATTTTTGCATCATTATCAAGTGCATTACGTATTACATACGTACAAACATAGACATTTCGCAAAGTAAATAATTTACTGCAACATTGGAACATGTGAATTTTCTATAAAGCGAATTAGTGAAACTTTGTTGTTAATGGGAACTTTGTAATTTTGTGATGCCTATATTGTGGATGAAGAGTATTGATGACATAGGCGCCTGCCTGACGAAAACCACATACTCCGAGCGGAGCAACGAAGTTGCGTGAGCGGGACCTGCCGCTTGCGGAAAGAGAGTTGAAATCCCTTAATCCCGCGAAGTGGGTCACCCGTGTACTCTTAATTAAGAAAACTATTGATATAGGCGTCTGCGAGATGTTTTAATAATACTCATTAACTTATTCAAAGGAAGACTACGTACGTAAATGCCAAAAAACAAAACTAAAGTAGTAATTTCAATTTCAATTTGCTCAAAAACCAGAGGATATAAAGCCATGCGGTTTCTTGTGTTCGATTCAGAATTAATACGCGTATTGAATACAAAAATCCAATTTGGCACATTATTTCACAATTTTGAGTAATATTGATAAACAATTCTTTTTTTTAATTTTTTACCAAGAATTTGAATGTGAATTATTCAAAAACTATACACACGAATAATTTGATGTACATTTTATATTAAAGAACAAGTTTCGGGCTTTCATATTCTGTATAGTGCTTCATTGTAATTGTTGCCATTGCTTTTTAATAATTTTTTTCGCATCTTAAGTCACCCTGTATAAATTGGTACCATTCACTTGGGTGGTGAATTTGAAAGGAGGATTTTTTCTTGTTTCTTTCGATGATGGAATGATCGACGTCACATTTCATGTGTGTGTGGCCGGGTATCAAAAATGTGTGGCCAATATATTTTAAGTTATTCTACGATTCAGAAACATACATTAACATCATTATTGCAACCATTTTGTTTTTATTCTGTCCTAAACAATTATCACTATAAAAAAAATGTGCTCCGCAGTTGGTGGTACTAATTTTAAATGTTCCAACAAATATTAAGCAATTCCATTTCCATCTCTGTTTGCGATACCTTCATACCACATATAACAATGGGGAGAACCGTTTATGGTCAAATTAAATGTATATAATTGTCTCTTGTAAAAAGAAACAGAACTTTGCAAAAAACGAGTTGAAAGACACTGTTGAAGGTCAAAAGTAAACACTTTCAAGCCTTCTATATTTTTTGCATTGTCAACGTCCATCTTTTTCGAATAGTATGCCGAATCTGTATCTAAATGGTGTAGTTTTTGTTCTAATTCTATAGCAGCAAGATCATTAATCAGTAACCACAGCTTTTTAGCCGCGAGCTTTCGAAATACTTTTGAGTGGAGTATTTGCGCGTATAATGAAACTCATACGCTGGAATACTGTTGTTATGGACCAACACTTCGTTTTTCTTTATCTCTGACAATTTATTGATTATAGCTTTCTTCCCACGCATATCTTGCATTATTATAGTACCTGAAGATTCAATTTTCTTGGAAATTACGGTTTTTAAGAAACGATCGGTTTCGCCCAAAACTTTTTTAAAACATTTCTGACACACTTGTGTTCTGATGTTGTTTAGATATCTTCTTATATTTGTAGGTAAATTGGCGATTTCGGGAAGTTTTTCACATTTGTTTTTGCACGCGTAGTTTTCTTTTCGTCAATGGAAATCAACCCAGATACAAATGCCAACTTGAGGTTATAGTTTCCCAGCTCCCAATATTGTTTAAAAATTGTTTCCTATTCTGTTTGAGAAATTTTATCCATACATTTTCGTTGGCAATCAGTAAGTGGTGTACATTTTCTTGATGGCACAGTTTTTCCGGTACGAGTCAGGACATATTCTTGTCCTAAGTTTCTTTTTAGCTTTCTTACCTTTTGAGTTTCTTTTGTTGCTTTATCAGGATTTTCGATGTCTTCAACTAAATTGTTCACTATTTGCATGGTCATATCTTCAATATCTGAATCAGAGTACTCGTTTTGTGACGAAATGTCCGCCAATTGATAATCCTTACCTGCAACGCTGTCATCACTGTCTTCGGAAAAATGTCTTCCATTATTTCAGACTCAACTGTAGATTTCAAATGTGAAATGGAAACATCCAACAGCTCACTAACGCAGCTCGTTGCCGTTTCGTTGGAAACAACTGGCTGGACTATATCGTCTTCTGCGTAAAATAATTCAAAAATTTAAAAATTTATTAGATGTTTAAAAAAGTTTTATTTTTCATGTTTATAGTGCCCTGAAGAAGATAGTATACACTATCGAAACGTCGATAAAACACAAAAATCGACCTAGAGACTACGCAATGCAGGAAACATATTTATCATCATAAACAAATACAATACAAATCATGAAACATTCATCAGTTTCATAAACAATATTAAAATGTCTTAGAGATATCGGTTGGTTTTTTTCAAATGGGTCCACACTTTTCGAGAAAAATAGCACTAGGTGCTATGCCGTATTGCTACTGCATATTAGAAAAAATACATTCGGTTTTAAGACATACCATTGGAAAATACACTTCTTGCAGGGTCAGCATTCGATTTTTGATACCTTTTTAGAAGCGCAAGCTTTAGCATTATTTTTTCTCTATCCATTTTTTTGTTTTTTTACTTTTCACTTTCACAAAATTTATTACGTTTTATTTTCCATAAATACACATTTTCACTTAATAACACAATGATTTATTTTACTATTTTAGTTTTTTCACAATCTCTTATACGATGCCGTTTGCTTCACGAAACGAAATGAAAAATGATTTGGTTTGTGTCATGACCAGGGTTGTTGACGTATAATAGTCGGCGTATTATACACACTTTTTTACGTGTATAAAAGTGTGTATTATACATCTGAAAAATTTTGCTAGTGTATAAAAATGTATAAAAGTGTATAAAAGTGTATTGAACCAAGAAATAGATACAAAACTGAAAAAAATTTAAAAGTCAATGAAATTCAAAAATATCCTTAAACGCATTTCATAAAAAAAGCAATGGAAACATTTTGATTGTTAATAAAAATCTGACTTATTGGAGTCTTTTATTTTGAGGGAATAATAAATGTTTAATAACATTTTCGATTTATTGAAATATAATCGATTTCTTAAATCACTATGTATCATCGCCCAGTTAGAAAATACTCTTTCCAATTGTGTTGAAGAAGCTGGTATGGTTAAAAGTTTTTGAGCGTATTCAGCAAGCTCCATGTGATGCCTTTTTGCGAAATGCCAGTATGTGGCTACTTTGTAGTCGCCAGTCTTCAGCTTTTCACTTAGTAAGGAAAAAATTCCTGTTTGACTGTCGTATGCAAAAACAGAATCCATGGACTTTGAACTCAGTATCGAAATAAGGTTTTCATCTACTTTCAGCCTTTCTTCAGGGGACAAAAGCTGTCCTCTATATTTGGGGTGCAAATAATTTGCTGTTAGTGAATGCATATTGAAAACATTATTTTTGACTGTCCGTTCAAAAATTTTTTATGACATTGCTCATCTCCATTCCCCAAGGTGGTGTTTAAAATTTCTTTCCATCCCTCCACTGCATCTGCAATAGAAAAATCGCTGGCTTGTGCTTTGTTGATGAGTTCGCATATAGGATCTAAATCGGTGTGGAGCTTTTTTAAGTCTTCGATAAATTCTTCTTTAAAAAGAAGTTCAGCAGAGGAAGCACTGACTATGTCCCCGGTAACGACATCACTGCTCAAAGGCTCTGCAACTATCTGCCTCATCATCGGCAAATTTTTTAGAAAACTATCGATTGCACTTCTCTGTGTCGTCCATCTTGTCTCATTTGGAAGCACTACCTTTGTTCCTCCTTTTTTTATGAGCTTTTGCTCCAAGTTTGATTTTTTGAACTCCTTTAGTATGTTTGTAGCTTGGTGAATTCTTAATTTTTGCGCTTCCTCAGCCAAAAAACCTTTAACGAGAAGATTGCCGATGTGGCTATTGCAGGGTGTATGAATAATGTTTAAAGATCTCCCCATCCGGATCATGTTACATTGTCGCTAACAACCGCAAAAATGTCAACATTATATCGTTGTTCTGCAATTTCAACCGATTTTTCTCAAACCACGCGCAATTCTTCACCAGTTTGTTTAATTTCAGAAAAGTCAAAACTTTCTAAGAAAATACTGTGACCGGGAGCACCTGCTGCGTGAAGCATTGTGACGACATTCTTTGTATTGGCAGATGAATTTTTCCAGCCGTCAATTAGCAGCACCGAATGCCCGCCTGATCCTATGGCTTTTGCATCCTCGGCAATAATTTTTTGATGCACTTTACAAAGCAATGTTGTTGATAGAGTTGATCGGCAGGGAGGAATGTAGGACGGTCGCAATTTCTTTAAACACTTTTTAAAATGGTCGGATTCTACAACAGAGAAGGGAATATTGCACCCAAAAAAGAACTCTGCCAACGAAATATCAATTTCTTCCTTCTCCAAAGAAGTCATCTTGTCAATATATTTACTTGTCAAGTCTCTTTCCTTCTTTTTAATTTTCTTTGGCGGCGATTTAAAGATGGATGATATGTTTGCAAGAGAGCTAGCTGATAAGGTTCTATTTGCTGCTGCAGCTGACGATGAAGGAGTGCAAGCATAGCTTGTACCATCAGAAGAATTAATTAAACTCAAAGATGTAGTGGAGTTTGCTTGTTTTCCCTGTTGATAGTCTGATCGGCACGGGGTATCAAGTTTTTCTGTTGTGTTAGACTCGAACTCAACGTATTGCGTAATATCCAATATAGGACCAGATGCGGAAATCTCAACGCTGTCCGTGTCCACATCTAAATGTGGGCCTAAATCAAATACTAGTTCTTGGGAAGATTGGTTTGAACTACATGCCGATGTCGATTCAGAAGCCGATTCCGTAGATTGTTCTTCTGATAGTGTTTTCTTTTTACATACGTTCCTGTTAAAGATGTACATAACAGTTGTTACAATAAACAAGCAGCAGGAAGTAACTACTTTTAACTTACATGTGTCGTTGAAGCCTTTGCTTCGAGGTATTTTTTAATTTTGTCCCACGGAAACAGCACAGCGCCATCAATCTTCCGTCGATTTGTACTCGATCAAATACACCCTTTTCCCACAAATCATGTAATGGCCGACCTATCGAACTTTAAGCTGTGTACATTTTTTTAAATATTTAAGATATAGATAACACATAAACTTTCTTTTTAAATCTTACCATTTCCTTCTTTGTTCATTTTTTTTCTTTTCTCAATATCTGCATAGAACATGAGCGAACACGAACCAAAACAATGAAACTTTTCCAGTAAAAATACGGTACTTTACCGTCTCAGATCTTGTTGATAATGAGAATATGCATTATATTTGTAAAATTGTTTACCCAATTGGATACTTTAATACACTTTTATACATTTTTATACACTTTTATACACATTTATACACTTTTATACATTTTTATACACTTTTATACACTTTTATACACTTTTATACACTTTTATACATTTTTAGACACTTTTATACACTTTTATACGGTAAAATATATAAAAGCAAACAAGTTTGACATTTACGCAACCCTGGTCATGACTAGCCAGTTTCGCTTTTTTAAATCCTGGTTGCAAAGATCGACTTATTTGAATTTAAAACCATATTTTTTTTTTTAATATTTCTTTGGTAAAGTGGCTTATGACTGATAGTTCATTGTTCGAAAACATAAATTAAATAACAACTTTCCTGTTCAATTTGTAAAAGTGGCTTATGTACACATAGTCAAAGTATTTTTTTTAATTGTTTTGGTAAAAAGAATTCAGAATTTCAAAAAGGAAAAGTGGCTTAAGTACAAATAAGGTTTTATTTTGAAGAGAATTTATTTTCGCAAAGTGGCTTAAGTACAGTTGATGCTTTTTTCCTTTTTTCAGTTTCTGACATTTGAAGCAATAGAAAAGCGGCTTAGTTAGACATAAGACTAAAATTAAGAAAACAGTGTTGCAGCTGTAAAATTAAGACGCTTTTCCAAATGCCAGCTAAATAATTTTGCTAAATTAAGCCGTTTTGACAGCATCAAAAATAGACTACTAGATGGAATAGAAATACCCCTGTGAGACAGAGAAAAAGATAATTTTTTACTAAGTATAAAAATGTAAAAAAAATCATTTTCGGCTTAAGTCGACTTAAGCCACTTTGCCTTGTTAGTAAAGAAATAATTTTTGAATTTTCAGGTGCTGTCAAGTTTTTGATAATGTTTTGGCCTTTTTTCCGATTGATTATCATTTTTTCACAACCTTGGAGTTAGATATGTTATTTTTCAACAATATTTTTCAATAACATTTCAAATGCACCTGCATTTTCTAAACATGACCTCATTTTTCTCACCTTTGATATTGACATAAATGGTTCTATAAGGTCATCCAGCTATTCATTTAGAAATTTTAAAAATATTGACAGGTCTGCCTTAGAACACCACATATATTGCATTCCATGGCACCTCGTGTATAGTATGCCCTAACCCGAAGACCAAGTTGAGTTCATTCATAAAAATGTAAATCATCTTTTTGATACAAACGTCCCAGTAACTACTGGAGCGGTAAGAGAAAAGACAAGGGCTTGGTTTACTAATGAGATCAGGGTGTTAATGATGCAACGTGATCAGGCTTACCGTCAATGGAAACGCTTTAGGATAAACGAGCTCCACCAAGTCTACAAACAACTAAGAAACAGCGTGGTTCGCGAAATAAGATTTGCTAAAACACAGTTTTATTCAAATCGCCTAGCTACTAATTCTGATGGTCGAAAACTGTGGAGTAACCTCCGTGTGCAAGTAATATCGATGGCAATGAACTTAATCGTAGATTCCTATCTATACCACTTCCTGTAACCTCAACAGAGGTTGAAGATCGTGCAAACATTGCTCGTGTTATCCCAAGCGGTACATTATTTTCTTTCCAAAGAATGGAAAGCACGGATATTGTGGAAAGTTTTTTGTCTATTAAGTCAAATGCTGTTGGGGTGGATGTTTTTATTAAGGCCATACTACAATTACTCCTTCCATATATTACGCACGTGATCAACACAGTGGAAAATGGCCAAAGTAGTACCAATACCTAAAAACTCGGCATGTGAGGATTTTAGACCTATATCAATTTTACTCTTCCTCTCTAAGGTTTGTGAAAGAGTTATGCGTAATCAAATAAATAAACGCTATAATCTACCGGTTACTGTTCAGTCTGGATTTCGTGGCAAGCATAGCTGTACAACTGCATTAATGAGAGTGGTAGAGGATATAAGAGATAATCTGGATAAGGACCATGTCACCTTCTTGGTCCTTCTTGATTTCTCGAAAGCTTTTGATATGGTTGACCACTCCACTCTTATTTATAAATTACATTACTTCTTTAATATGTCATTTTCTGCTAGAAATTTACTCTCGTCATACCTTAGAGAAAGAAAGCAGGCCGTGTCTCTGGAAGGCGTTCTATCAGCATTTTTTTCTTTGCAACGAGATGTTCCAGAAGGGTCGATTTTGGGACCTCTCCTATTCTCAATGTATGTTAATGACATAGAATCTGTTATTATAAATTCGTCAAAGCACCTTTATGCGTACGATATTCAAATTTATAGAAGTTGTGCCCTTGGATTAATAGAAAACTGCGCTAATGACATAAATGAAGATCTTCAAAAAAACGTTTGGACTTATCTTATTTCCCATCCATAGATCCAATAGATTTCGTCGAATCGTCCAAAAACCTAGGCACGGTATTCAACAGAGTACTGACATGGAATAACCATATTAATGCTATAGTGGGTAAAGCGTATAGTGTTCTCCGAACATTGTATATAGCTCAAAAGTTTACACCACTGAGAACAATGCTTATGCTTGCCAAAGCTTTGGTTATTCCTGTATTAATTTATGGGTGTGAAATCTTCTGTAATTGTGATGCTGAAAGTAATAGAAAGCTTCAGTTAGCTTTTAACAGCACTATACGTTATATTTACGGTCTCAAAAGGTATGATCACATATCAAATTTGGTAAAAAAGTGTTGGATATGTCTTTTCGGAACTATGTTAAATTTCGTACCCTCTATTCTCTTTTTAACATAATAAAAACGAGACAACCTTCATATCTCTACAATAAAATCCAGTTTTCGGCATCTAATAGATCTGTTTGTTTAATTCTTCCACAATTCTCTTGACTAACATCTGAGAGATAATTTTTCATTGCTGCCATTCGCCTTTGGAATTCACTTCCGCTCAACCTAAGAGAGCTGAATGACACACGCAGATTTAGGAGCGAGTTACAACTCTTTTTCTCGAATCAAAGCACTTAGTTTTTAACTTCCCTATTCCTTCCTTTTTTGTCTCAAGCGATCTCAACTCAATTTTATTTTCTTTTATTTACCTGAATTTTTAATTTTAAATTTTGAATTTTAAATATACTTTTTTTTTTGTAAATTGTTAATTTTATTTAAGTTTTATTATAAGAGAATTCTTACTGTGATAAATGTTTATAATGATAAATAAATAAATAAATAAATAAATAAATATTTAGATGGTCAGTTAAGGTTACCTTTCCGGGGTAACTGAAAAAAAACCGAACTCCAACTGTTCGGGAGTAAAACACGTATTCCAATTAAAAGGGTTCTTTATTATAACTCAAATACAATACACTTCTACGTCCGAAGTAAGACTGCCACCCCAATCCACACAACAGCATGCATGTACATGAAATCCATCGGATGCGCGTGTGCTTCGTCAGCATAGGTTCCCATGCAAAGTATTCCCACTGTGATCTTCGCAGTGGGTCGGGTTTTCAGGTTGCTGTCTGCTGGATCGTGTTAACTCCTCCCTCTTCGAAAATCTACGGCCCGTAGATCAGTGACGTCAGAAATTAGTTATACTAAGTGGCTGTACAGGTTGTACCAGCCGGTGTATCCTGAGGTAAGCTAATAGAAGGGAGTTTCAAACTGCCGGTAATTTTTTGCCATATAATGTATGCTAGAAGGATTAACAGCATAAGGATTACCGCATCCGAAGCCGTGGATATTCTGAGTTTATTTGATAGGTTGCGAAGACGTTCTATATTTTTCAGACTAAGGCCATGAACGTGTTGAAGGTCGATCTTATGTTCTTCGATTGTTACGTTCGCCATCGTTGGAGGTAGGGCCTGTAAACTGGTTAAGCTAGAGCTCGTGAATGTATGGTTCTTTAGATGTATTGTCACGTTGTTTAGGTGTATAACATAGGTTCCTATCAAGGTTTGCGTAGAATTCCCTGACGCAAGATCTCCATTGTAGTTTGTAATAAAGATCGTATCCTTACCAATAAGCTCAATGACCTCGTTATTGTTCGTACAATAAGTGCAGGCTGCGTGACCGCCTTTCAATAATCTCGCCGTGCAGTGATTCTCCGGAATCTTCCTTGCACACGGTGGAATTGCTTATAGAAAGACAGTTTTTTAGTACTCCATATGTTTCGTCCTGGTTGATAAGGAATCTTCTAAACTCGATGTCGACTTGCTTCCCATTAGCTATAGTAGGCCTCACTAGGAGTTGATTGTAGTCCCCTTTTCTAACCTTTGGTATTGATAGGATGTATAATAACATGGATTCGTTGGTGTAAATTGATGGTGATCCGAACTCAACTGCTTCAATTTCATTGGCGTAGGGTAAAGTTTCTAACTCGGATACGAGAGTGTTGATCTCGTCATGATTCAGCAAGTTCGTGTTAATAATGCCACCTTTCGCCATTTGACAGGACCGTACCATCTCGTCGATTTCATCTTTAATAAGCAGGATTTGATTAATAACGTCCTGCTGGAATTTTTGAATATCCGTCGTTTTTATATCGTTGTTAGATTTATCGATGACCCAGTTAATCTTTCTCGTCATATCCTTGATGACGCCAAAAAGTTCTTCGTTGACCTTGTATTGGTGGTTGTTGTTCTCCACAATGTCTTGTTGACTTCCCAGGATTTTGTTCCAATCTGATGGGTCTGGGTTCCCAGCGACCCACTTCCATGCCGAGCCGATCCAGTCAATGGACCTCTGTCTTCTCCGTGGTCTGTTCCTTAGAAGATTGATTCGATCGCTTATTTGACCCAGGTAGAAATTAATAAGGGCCTTCGTATCTTTGTCTTTGATGTGCCTTCCGATGGAGTCGGTGACCTTCCCAATTTGATTTTCGAATTGGTTCAGGTCTATGACATGCACGAGGTTGAAGTTGCCGTTGACTATCTACGCTTTACCTTCCTTGATGGAAACTACTGGTGCTGAATATTCGAATATCTGGAATCCACGGGACATTGCTATGCAGATTAGGCAGGCCAGTATTAATTTTAACATAGTGGGGAATTCTTTATCGTCACTGTAATTTTGTATCGTCACTGTATTTCCTTGTTCGTTTATATTTTTTTTCTCCCTTTCGGGTATTATTTCGTAACTATTAGAACAAAAAAAAATCGTGTAGGTAAAAATAAGAAACCGGCCTCTGGAATTGCTGTGTTGATCCCGTTTAGTCGCAAGCGTTTATGATTGCAAGCAACCTACTAATGGCACATACAAATTCACATTCGAATCCTTTTAATCACAGGCGAAATCTGCCATGTTCCCATGGGTATGACAGAATTTTGCTGCTGGAGAGTTAGAGTAGTTACTGTGTTCCCATGGGTACAGCAACGTGCGCTCAGTAGAACGTACTAACTTCCTGTCCTGTATTAAAGGACACAACAATTATTTTTTTCTTTTCAGCTGGTTCGTGGACGTTGGTTGAACATGATGGAGCACTAAATACGAGTACGAACAAAACAAATTAGTTCATTTTTGAAATGACAAAACTTAATGTCGATTTTTTCAAGCACAGCGTTTAGATTAAAATATTTTTTGCATCGCAAAACAAAACACAAATTTGTACCTTTGCACTCAAATAAAATTTTGTAAAAATTAATAGTACTGTAATAGTACAATACAATTACTAGTACAATAGTAATACCTCTATTATGGTTAGCGAATCGAATTAATTCTGTCGTGGTATTGCTGTTAGCGTTTTCATTCGAGTAAACAATCAGCGCTCTCAGAAGGACAAAATATTATTTGACACTTGATTTTGACAGTGATTTTTTTTTGGATAAATTGTAAGTTATTTAAAATTGTTTTCGCCCGCGATAAAAAAAAACATGATTAGTTCCACGGAACTCTTCTTCACAGACAACTCCGAAAAAGAGAGAATTGTGAAAATGATCACACTACGCAGAGGAATTCGCGATGGCTCAAATCCCTTAGAACTACCGGATAATGACTAAGTCCAGAGTTATGACAGAAGATCTACTATAGGTACTTGTCTTTATAGGTTTATTACGTACTTTCGATTAAATAAAGCAGCGTTTGTCTTTCTTTTAAATGAAATAAAAGACACTTTTCGTTTCAAATGTTGTTCAGACATTTCGGCTTTGATTAGGTTAGCGTGTGTGCTACGATTTTTCGCTAGTGGTAGCTATCAGACTAGCGTTGGTAAGGACTTCGATCTAGTAGTATCGCAGCCCACGGTTTCTGTTATTTTATCGGAAGTACTTGATGTATTGGAAAGAAAAATTTGCCCGACTTGGATAAATATTAACATGTCAGAGAGGGAAAAACAAATATTTCTACACCAAAACAAGAATACCAGGAGTTAACGGACGGGACTCACATTGGAATTGTAGCACCTGTACGTTTGCGACATCAAAATTTAAACAGAAAAGGATCATAGCTATAACGTTTTGGATCCCAAAGAAATTTACGAAGGTGCCTTGCCAACTGAAACGCTACAGTCTGATCTTCCGATTAGCTGCTTGGAAGGCGAGCGTAGATGAAATGAAATCCTAGCTTCTCTATAGGGTAACTTAAAATGTAGGAATAATTTAAAAACAAATAAACAAATGTATGTTTGTACTATATTCCATTTCAGTCTAGTACGTAAAATTAATGGAACAACAGAAATCACAATTCATTATTTGTTTAACTAATTAAAGAGAGGAAAATAATTAACAAAAAAACTTAAAAACTTTAATTGATTAGTCGGAACTTTTGTGATTTAGGGATTTTACCCCCAGTTTACGCAGTTGCATCTCTATGTTTTCTTTGTGATGCCGGCGGGTCTTATCTACGTTTTCTTTGCCCTTCCTATCCTCTTTGGCTTTCAAAGCAAAAGTTTTTCCTTTACCACTTCATAGGACTTTTTTGTGTACCTTGCTATGTCAAACAAAGCCGACTTGGCAGTAGTGAGGAGATCCGTTTGTGTTAAAGTTTGATTTTCGAGCACATGAACGGGCGTATTCTATTGCTCTTTAACAACTTCAATATACTCTGTTGTTAGCGGCATCGATATGTCTTCAATTACTCCGAAAGACCTGCTCGGTGGATCCTTGGCGTGTTGAAGACTAAGTAGCCCGTCTACAACTTTTTGCAAAGGAGACAAAGGGATAATTGAAGAAGGCCCACCTCCGGTAGCAGTCACTTCTTCTTTTTTGTTGGAAGCAATTTTTTTCTTTGTTTTTAGCTTGTAGTCCAACCAAACCTTAAGAACTTTAAAATTCTTAACAGACTTTTAAAAACGTTTATAACTTTTATAACAAATAACTCCCAGTACTCTTTTTGACATTTTTTAGATGAGCCAAGTTGTCCCAAGCCCTTTGCCATGTCTGGGTTCCCTTCCATCAACTCGCCCAGCTTTTCAAATTGACGATGATTGGTTTTCTTAAAGCTTGGGAAATAATTACTGCTATATACATATATTTTGTATATTTGTAAATTTTGTATATTTTTTTACCTTTTTCCTATTCCACTGATGTCTATGGCCACCGTTGTCACACAAAAATTTCATTCGAGTGAATTTGACAGAAAAAGTAAAATTCTGGTCGAACGTTCGCTAATCGTAATAGAGTGAAGTCATAAATTGGTTCATTTTGACGTTTGAGGCGAACGAAATTTTTGTGATTCGCTAACCGTAATACGAAAAAAATCTCATTCGCCTCCTTTGTCGTTCGATTCGCTAACTATAATAGGGTGTAAGCCGTTTAGCAACTCTGGCTTGCACTCACTTGACATAGCATCTCTCAATGTTATGATCTTGAACATCCATGGACAAGGCATTGTGAAAGATTTCCTTTGCTGTATCAATTGCAATTTTTTCATTTACGTTTGCCAGAGATGTCAATGTAGTTACTTAGAAACTTTTGTTGAGTCTGTTCTCAAATTTATCAACTTTAGCCTTCAGTTCAGCATTTTCCGTTTTAAGATCGTTGATCGAAGCAAGAAAACGCTTGTTTATTTCTTCCAAATTAGAAAGCTTACGATAGATCATCTGAAGGGTAAAATATTTATCATCGTTTTACGTTTCCAAATCAGTTGCTTTAGTTGCTGATTCTGAGGTGCATTGGTTCTTCGTTTGTTGCACTGGAGGATGAAGGGAATATGCTCTTTTTTTCGCAATACTTAGAGTTGCACTGCATACTGTTTACAATGAAATTTTTTGTCTTGTTCAGTCAGCATCGACATTTTCGTAGTACATTTGTATACCAGGAAACAGAATGTCTTATAATTTTCTTAATTCTTTCTAGAACTTATGACTTGTTGTATATAGTATACTATGTAACTATAAAACTCTTGTATCCTGAAATCATAAGAAATAAAATTTATCTATCTATCTGCCTATCTATCTTTAGCTCATTATCATAAGTGTTTCTGTGTGCTTCAACTGGAAACAGTAAGACATTCGTTCACAAAACATATTCAAAGGAATGCCTTTGAGGGTATCTGCGAATTTTAGTTTAGTCTCTGAAGCAGCTTCGCCTTTAAATGTTTAATGCCCGTAAGACTCTAACTTCTAAACACATCTCTTCAGCTGTCGGAGCTGGTATTATTGTTCTTGACCTCCTGAAAACATCAAAATTATCCTCACCCTCCTTACATTGAAGTGTATCTTGAGAAGACGATTAACTACGAGATGATGAGAAAATTGCTCGTAAAAAAAGTTTCTCTCTTTTGGGAGAAATAACAGCTCCAAGGATCACCTCATCTGATACAGTTCTCGTTTAGCTTCTCCAAACCAAACCGACAAAAGGAGCAGCTTGGAAATCCTTACCACTAACCTTTTCTCTAGAGAAAAGTTCATCGTTAAAATTAATTAGTATCTTCTACTTGTAGATGGAATTGCTAGGAAGTGAACCTAAAGAATACAAAGCTTCGTATTCTTTCAGCTACCCCATAAACATCGCCACTCCTGCTAATCCATTGTACGAGTTTAATAGGAAAATGTTTCAAAGATATACGAGTACTCATCCTAGTGCACATAGAAAACTGCAAACAACAAAATCGCTAAAAAAAGAGTTTAAAAAACCGAAAACAAAAAACTGAAAAACCATTGTTTCACGCTAAAGAATGTTGTATTGTAGAAGAATTTTATGTGAAATTTCAATTAATGCAAAATCGACTATCAAAAGCGAATAACTACCGAAGGAGCGGGAGGAAATCCATGCGGACTGCGGGAAGCCACATGTGTGCCGGTTTCAGTCGTTAACTCTGAAACCAATACTCAACCTCCATCCAGCACATGGTGCTGCCTACGTACCCGAGATTTAAGCTCAAAACACTCGGCAGTTGGTAGTCGGTATCACAACCCCCATCAACCAGTTGGTAGCCCGCAAAAGAATTTGCGAAGAGTATTGATTTTCTCCACAGCCCATGTAGCGCTTCGCAAAAAATTAAATTTAAATATTAATACCGAAGAGGGGAATGGTTTTGGGCTACAGCCAGTAGGTTCTCGTAGTTATTACCCCCCTCAATGTTGAATCTTAAATCGATTGTTATGAATTCTTTAAGAGTGATCAAATGAAGGAAACTTCCTAAATTCTCAGTAGGAGGAAGAGCTGTATCGGTACCAAGAGACCGGGTATCAGTAGTGTCCCGGGTGTTTAGGGGCGTCCAGAGGTTGATCGAAGAGGAAAATCGATTTTCGAAAATACTTTCTCTCGCGCGTACAATGTTGTTCTAATTTGTAGAGTGAACTCGCTTTTTTTCTTCTGAAGTATTGTGACATGTACTTGGTATGAGCACGAGGAACTTTCTGTACTTTTGGAGATGGAAACTTTCGTTAGTAGGAGTAATGTAAGTCAAGTGTATCGTGAGAATAATTTTTAAGGGCTTTGGAGGTGTCGGCAGGATTATGTACTTTGCGAAGTGGGCGTAAACTGGATTTTTACTGTGGTGCAAAGAGTTTTCTGAAGAGTTAAGTGTTCTGTCGTTTGATGTGTTTTCATTATATTTTTGTACTTTTCTCAATACTCAATGCTTTTTATGTTTTTTAATTAAATTCGAGAGTGCGATATTCCGGCGACATGTGTTGGCAGATGAAAATGTTCCGACTTAGTAATGAGGGTACTTAACGAATCTAATCCCGGGCTTACTGAGAATAAGTGTTTGGAGGTGGTTTTCATAAATATTGCAGTAGTTCAAGAAGTCTCCTGATAGGAGAAGGTGGGACTTAAGTGATTGACTGGTAGTTCAGTATTTTTTTTTTAAGTATTTTAGAATGCTTGATAGGCCTTTCATGTTCAACTTTAAAGTAGACGACGGCATAAAAGAAATGAGAAATTATGAGAAATTATGAGAAATTTTGCTACGGTCCCTTATCCTTCATGCAAAGAATTTCTTTTCGAAGCAAGCTGGGATGGCCATATCCATTTCTGACAAAATCTATATTTATATGACATGGAGCTGCACTAGGATGGTAAGAGTCTTACATAGAGTCACTTAAAATTCTTTTTACCCCCAGGGGCTATTCTTCGTTTGATCTCAGCACTGGAATCGTAAATACGAGGCCTAGGCACAAAACGTCACTAACTATATAAAAGTTATATCTATCTGGAGACAACGTGTATTTTATTTTGGGCTCATTGCATTCATTCTTGTACGTATGAGTTGTTAAATCGACTTTTGAACATTTGTGTCTACAGAGAGCTTTGCCAAATTTATTCAAGATCAATGGGAAGAGATCTTATGACATCGCGTCTCCTTTTCTAAATTATTTTGTTAATACCGAAGGTCTCTGTTAGTTTCTTATATAGTAGATACTTTCACAAGCACCTTTTAGCAAGGGACTATGTGTCTCAAATTAAAGTGCATGGCTTATGGGGAAAATTTGGAATATGGCAGCTTTTTCTGGACTAAAACTGGACAACAGGAATTTGTTGCACACTCAGCACAGCAGACAGAAATATTAAGGCGATGCTGAGAAGACTAACTCCCCAAACCTATCGAAAATCATTGATGTCAGCGTCTAGGTGTGTCAGGAACTATATTTTCAGTAAGCCTTATGCCTCGTTTGGTCATCATAACAAAAGTTTGACAGAGATTGTCAAGAAATGGAAGCAACGAAGCGAGTTACATATAAAGCGGGACTACGAAGAAGGACGAGAGATGCTGGAGATCTTTAGAAAAAGAGGCGGGAGAAACATTGGGCTCTCAGAGAAAAAAAAACGAATTAAAAAGTTCTCCATCGGGCAAGAGAAACGACGTTCGAACGTCTTATCAAAAGATAAAAATAACATGCCAAAGACAAGAAATCCGGACATGAGCATGTGGGGATAATGATAGGAACGTTGCAGAAACACATGCTGATAACAATGATTGCTTCTGAATAACTAGTTTAATGCGGATTAATCTCGGCAAGCACTCCTTCCACCAAACTAAGAAAGGATCTGACTAGCGATATCGCAATCAAATGCCAGTAAAACCATGAAAGATTTTCTTGACTGAGCAAATTAATGAGGAATCTAAGCTTAGGATAGCGGAGTGTACAAGATCCTGTCTGCTTTATCATACGAATCTAGTTATATGGACCAAAGTGAAATGGGGCGTAAATGAACCCATAAACTTTTCATATGGTCGTGAAACTGTGTAGTTTTGAGACTGTTTTGTCCACCTGTGACCGAATATTTCTCTTACGGCAGATCTAGGAAAAACATACCAACTAAAATCGTTTGTTAAATCACGTCGCGTCGACTTGTTTTTTTTTTAATGTCGGAACAGAGCACTCAGACAAAGAACTAGTCCATTGTAGTCTTTGCAAAGTTCCTTTTAATGAAGTCTTTCAGTCTTGAGAGGAAAGATGAGTAAGCGCTTCAGTGATACGGTGCCTACAGTACTAGCACCCACCACTTCAGTGCCGAGTACCTACAGCTTGATGCGAGCGTAAGCCGAACAATCACAGAGGTAGTGCTCCACGGTGCCGTTTCGCAGTAAACATCTCACTTATGCCCAGTGCTTTGCAAAAGTATAATCCCTTATCGCGACACCAGTAAGCAACCTGCCGGTGGCCTTCTAGAGACATCGGGAAGCATTCATTTGGTCTGCCTGCATCCCGGGGAACTGCGCCATCTGCAGTTGTGCTCCAACTGTCAATGGAAACCTTGACCGAGGACGCAGGGAGACCCAACGCAGGTTCGGTTCCTGAAAAACTCTCCTCTGGAACTTTCCTCGCTAGTTCATCGCCGATTTCATTTCCAGCTATTCCATTGTAACCTGGGACCCAGACAAGGGTCACTGAATTTAGCTTTCCAACTGCAGTCAGTGGTTGCTAAGCTAGCTTGGAAGTCGTAGTAGGGCTCAACAAGGCTCTAAGCGCATCTTGACTGTAGCTACAGATGCAATTGAAACGAACCCTCCACCGGTTCTCCGTTTGTATCATTGCATCGGACGGCATGTCCGTAAGATTGGAGTCATAAGACAGCCGTCGCGCAAGAACAGCAAAGGCCCAGTGCGTATTGTACCAAAGACTACTTCGTTTTAAACATTTTCCGTTTGAGAGTGCAGCCCATGATATGAATATCAAGGGGAGGGAGATTCGTCGTTAGGTCTAGAGCGGAATCAGGAGTGCATCCAATGCTGGTAAAAGCAGCAGTCACGTATTTTCGTGAGAGCTTATTCCACCAGACAACCGACGCATAGGATATATTTGGCTTTATCATAGCCGTGTAGATCCAAAGGATGCTTCTCGGTGACAGACCCCATGTCTTGTCGATAGTTCCTATGCATTGTCAGAAGGCCGACAGATGTTCTCGACGTAACATGTTTAGTCCAAAGAAGTTTGTTATTCATCAGGACACCCAAATACTTATATTCTTTGGAGAATTGGATGGTGATGCCTTTAAGAACTAGCTTCCTCCTTCCCATAAAGGGAACAACCTCAGTTTTGAGAGGATTGGCTGCCTGCGCTTTTGGGGCAGACAGACGCCAGAGACGATCCAAGGACAGTACAGCTACTACATTAATCACGTATGCTTGTGCATATACGTTAGAACTATTCATCGCGTTGAGCAGAGAGTCGACCAACATGCACCATAGCAGTGGAGACAGAACGCCACCTTGAGGACAATCCCTGTTTGCACCCGCCACCGCATATTGGGCACTGTCAGCATCCGCATTGCTGGTTGCGTCGGTTGACCATCACCAAGTGTTTTGAACTGGCATATCCAGCCAGAAAGCAATCCTTCAGATGCAGCGTTGTCGTAAAGGAACCAAAAAAACTTCAAAATAGCTCACCTAAGACTAACTTTGAGGAAGACTATCTTTACAGATCCAAGTAAAAAGAATAGAAGAAGCTAATTCGGATTTCAAAGAGTGCCTTTACAAGGACTTTTGCGAAAAGATCGAAACTGCCGATGAAACCAGTGGGGGGTCAGAGTCCTCAATAGGGAAAATCAACCAGACTGGATTACTCAGTAAATCTGATGGCACCTACACTGAGTCGAAAGCAGAGACTCTCGGTCTCATGCGTAGTGCTCACTTCCCAGGTAACCTTATCAGAACCAGGTCACAACGATATGTTTTAACGAAGCTGCTAGTGAGCTGAATAACACAACAAGCCGCAGCTGGCGTCGGTTGTGGTGATGAATGGGGCCAACCTATACGTTGCTTACGTTTATGGTTTCAAGTTGCCTGGTACCGGTGATATATACCCAGTCACTGTATTGTAGTATATTCGCTTGATATTCCAATATCTCTTGCTAAATCTGCTAGTTCTAGTTGCTAATGCAACCTGAATGGGCAAAATTATTTTGACATACTTAGTGTAAACCAAAAATAAAGGGTGGCCCAAATGTTGTAAATTTTTATAGATTCATAAATTATACACTATAGGGTTGGCATATCGGAAAAATGGCCTCCAAGTCTTTGCTGGTACATACGCACTCTTTTGTCGAAATTTTCCATGACAGTTTTGCATAAGTGTGGCTGAATTCCGTTGATAGAGCCCTCAATGTACTCCTTCAAAATGTGGTTGGGCGTGGGCTTGATGGCATAAACCTCAACCTTCAAAAAAAAACCGACGGCGTCAAATTGCATGATCTGGGCGGCCAAATCTGATCAGCAAAACGTAAAAGTACAGGACCAGAAAATGGCCAGGCAGTAATTGAAATTTTTCTTGGGCTGTATGGCATGTGGAGCCGTCTTGTTGAAACCACATGTCCTCCACATTCATATCTTGCCAATTTAAGCGCACAAAACTGGAAACTAGAAACATTTTCAAAGAAGAATAGTCCGATGATGTCTCCAGCCCAAAATCCGCGGCAAACAGTGACAACTTGTGGATGCATTTATTTTTCAACAATCACTCGTGGGTCTTCTGAACCCCAAATTTGACAACCATCAATGACAATTGGCCTCATCTCTGAAGAAGATTTTGTTTGAAAAATTAGCATCCACTTGTGGTTGTTCTATAATCAATTCAATGAACTCTATTCGCTGTGCGTGGTCAGTAGGCTTCAGTTCTTCAGTCAATTGCACTTTGTGTGCATGAAGATGCAAATTTTTTGTGAGAATACGCTGTAGAGAGCGTCTGGAAATGCCCAATTCTTGCAGAATTGATGCTTTTGGACTCTCAGCAACACTCTCATGGTCTAATACCCTTCATCGCCTCGTTTTTCATCGTTCGTACGCTAACTCAAGATGCCTCTATAGGCTCAGATTTTTCTGCAGTACTCGGCAAAATTCTTGAAAAGCTTTGCTTTTATTCCTAACCGCTATTTTGGTTTCATTCAGTCAGCACATTTAGTTTTGAATATTGAAAATACCTTTCGAAATAAAGAAGGGAGTTGTGACATTTTTCATTGAAGTTGCTCCAGATACCTTGCGCGGTTAGTTAACCCTCTTGGCTTATGAATTCAGCGCCCAGGGATGGTCTTTGTTTTAGTTGAGCCAGTTTATTTTCTCGACTAGCGCCTGACATAGTATGAGTATATCAAAGATGACTCGTTCTCGAGTCGAATCGTACACCCGATTCAAAAAGCGAGAATTGCTCCTGTCAATTGTTGTTCCTTTAGACAAGAAAGCAGACGAAGAATAAGTTCTTGTCAGTAACAATTAAGAAAATTCTCTGTTAAACGCCTATTGTCCTCATATATTGCGGGGAAGTGTGGACCGTATCACAAGCAGGTAAAAACGCCTTTGGTGGATTGAGGAAGAAAGTTCATACACAAATATGACTTCACGTTTGGATACATCGAATTTTGAGGAGAAGATAAAACATTTAGGTGTATGGCCTCTGCAACTATATTGAGCATGCCAGGTCAGCTGGAATTCATCGGCTTGGATGTCGGAAACATTTTGAGATAATGACAGTCACAACACTGGGCAGAAAGCCTTCGAGTCCATCTCGGAAAGAAAACGTGGTAAAGGAAGACCACGTCCTAGGAGGTACGCATAAATGGAAAGGCGCATCGGTCTTGGTATATGGAGGCGATTAGAGCGGTTGTTCCTTACTTATTTAAGATAACGCTAGAATTCTCGATGGACCTAGATTAGGTTAGCTGCCACCAGTTAAATTGGGTCATTTTCAAGACGTTTCTGACATAGCGCCGTTTTGCGAAGACGACTTCGAAAATAATGCCATACTATTAAGAGACAATCAGGTTACTGGAAAAAGGACTTAGCAACTTCAGCAGTACAATAGATAGGAGCTTACAGAAATTGAACAAGGCCACGAATTTTTGTAGAATCTACTTAAGCTGCTGCTCTCCACTCAAATACACGTTTAAGTGCAGTACGGCAAAGCTTCTTTATCCTGGTAGTTATTTAACTCTTGAATCAGGGTTTCAGTCGCAATTCGATTCATACTGTCTCCATGATAAAGTCATAAATTTGGAGCACCATCATTTGCTCTTCATCGTAGAGAGAAAAAATGTTGAACAGAACTCGTGGCAATACGATCTCGGATTGATGTTGCAGTAACTACACCTCTTAAACTCATTAGTCGTCTTATGATTTGGACAAATCATCATGAAAATTTCGTCCATCAAAGATTTGCTGGGATGAGGGTAGAATTTTGCCCAAAACAACTAGATGATATCATCTGAAGAGCGACTGGAAAGCATCTTTTCAAGCAAAAGTTCTGCCACAGATTTGCTTTTTTTAATGTTAACTCCCTGATGTCATTGATTAATTTCAGCTAGGTGACTCAGACGGTTTTTCCGTGCCACATTGTGAACTTGTTCAAAGTGCTGTGGGTTGCTGATGGAATTTTGAACATCGGATCTAGCTTTGTCATGGATGGCTGTGTGACATTGGGTGACGCCACGACATGGTGTCTATACTCAGGATATGTATAGACACAGGAGTGTGTATACTCTAATCTCGTACCTAGAGTTGTCGTTCGCATGTTTTGTTCTAGTTACGGCTTAAGTTGTGCGGTACTGACGTGTGCATGTGTGTTGTTGTTAACGAATCATGTGAAACCTTGGTCTTGAGTCTCCGTCCATTGCGTTATTTTCACATATTGTTTTGAGGTGCACGTGTAATCATCAACCAACTAACCACTGTGATACATCGCCCATGATTTGTGAATCATGTTCCCTATTACGAGCTGCTGCAACATCTAGAAAGAAGCAAGCAGATGTATCTTATTTCTTGAGCCTCCATATTTCGTCCTATTTACCAAAAAATGCTTCATGAACCGGCTGGTGTGACTGATCGATGTGGTACAGCCCGCTTCAACATCAAGCGGGAATCTTATCCCTCCTGGTCCTCTTACGACATTTTTCGTTACTTCAAATTGGTTGTGTCTGTGAGAGGCGGTTCATATCCCACAATTGCTGGCCGGTGTTGTAAAGAGTGAAATGGTTGCAGAAACCGACACTATTTTCTCATTACAGAATTGTGGAAAATGACCAGTTCTGCCGTTTATATTCGTTATAGTGAAATTATTTATGCATTCGTATACAAACAATGTTTTTAAGATTTATGAAATCCATTTCAGTTGCGTAGATTTGTTGTAAATGCTTCAGAAGCGGAATACCTTTCAGTGTTTATCTTTCTTTTTTTTGCCTCCAAAGTGTTTCAAGATAATTTCTGCAAGAGTCGTGCGTCTTCTTCAACAGTAACTACACCTTAATGTGTAGACTTAGAAAGCACATTGCCCCGTCAGACTCATAAATCTGATTAAAATGCTCTTGTACCAAAAGACAGCTGGTGGTCGTTGCTGCCTTTTCTTTTTTTAGTGGCAAAATCAGATTTAGCTCGAGTGAAAAGTACATACATACTCGTACATATGCGCGCGAATATGTAAAAAGAAAACTGCTTTTGAAAAGAAAAATGTAAACCCCAAGTCAGTGAGTGACTTTATGAGAAGCTCTGCAAGTGATACCTTTACATGACATTTTCATATTTCATTTCCTTATAGGGTAGGTCCTCAGGCAGACTGCACATTCCAATGGAAAGGGCTTATGTCTTAGACAACCTTTACTCGGGTAATTGAATATTTATTCTTGAAAATACGCTTCAGTGAAGTAAAGTATTCGCATTTGCAAGAGGTTTTGACGATAGAAAATATTTCGAATCAAATTTCAAAAATTTACATTTATGTTGCCAAAAGAAAAAATATTTTCTTTTCTTCTATTTTTCAAGACAAAAATAAGTAAATGAGAAAGGGCAGACAAAACATTGTGTTTGGTGTAGAGAAAGAGGATAAAAGTGGACAGCTAATTGATACCTCTTGAGCCGGATTAGGCTTGCGAAATGAATGTCATGGGTATGTTATCCCCTTCTCAGATGTCTCGAGTCTTTCGTAAGACATTTAAAGTTGAATATTGTTTAGTCAGTTGTTAAGGTATTAAGAGTTCATTGAATGTGTGAATTTTTAGTCAATGAACTTTAGTTTTAGTTGGAGGAACTCCAGGTTCACAAGTAATCCTTTGAACTTGAAGGGGAGCATTTCTTATAAAATATTTACTATTTTACACATATTCGAAAACTTTCTACAATTAGGTATGAAAATATGAAAACATCATTCCAATGCTGCAGGTAATGCTCTAACAAATAGAAAAACATTTCGCACCTCATTTAAATCGATTTTATATGTAAAGAAAAAGACGTCACGAAAAGCTGTAACAAACATGTGAGCGAGTTCCAGACAATCGGAAGCGCCATATAGTCAAACTCTCTAGCAGCCATTGCAGTCATATAAGAGCCAAGTTAATCTACAATCCAATACGCAGCCAATAAAATGGATAAATATCACGAAATGATGAAACACTATCAAGTGATGTTTTAGAGAAAAAATATGAAATAATCTCGCAAAATGTTTTACTCGCGTAGCTACTATATCAAAGAGTGAATCATCGTGGAAGCAATCTCCAAAGCGAGACCAACTGGAGAATTCCAAGGTATAACTAGATTGAACCATTTTAAAGATTGACTGATCCAAAACCATTTCCTTCTTCTTATAGTGATGTCGATTGGCTCCTAACCTGTTCTAATATGTAGCCCCGTGTTTGAGATTCGTTTGAGCCAAAATACTCGCATGTTAATGAAGTACTGAAGCTTCCGATTGATTGCTGTGGTCACCTATATAGCAGTACTAACTTGACATTACTGCTGTAAACATTGCTTTTCCACAACTTACACAACATTCCGAAATCAGTTTTTTCCTTCCCGATTCTGCTACTTACATCGAGTTTGGTGCCGCCGCACCACCTCCTGTCTAGTAATGGTAAGTTGGAAGTACGAGCTTAAGAGACTAAAGATATAGGTTTCTGCTGGTTTCTGCTTCTAGATTCTGACGCATCTGGTATAGATCCAAAACCCTGAGCTCCAGCAAGCAGATATCGTTAGCGTAATCAAGATGTTTCACGTAAGATATCATTGTCCATCGAACACCTTTGCCTCCCTCCTACAATGATGAGCAGATAGCATCACTTATTATCACGAGGAAAAAAACGGTGATAAAATATAACACTTCCGAACTCTGCTTTGGTCTTCAATGGCTTCTGATAACTTACGGATGTCTCTCGCTGTCGTCTGCCTATATGGTTAAGTAAATACTATCGCGAAGTGCTCTTCCATCTTCTGAGCCGGTCCTCATCCGCTATAAGTATGGAGTTCAAATTTTTTAACAGCATGGTGTTTGGTGCTGGTTCCTCCTGTAAGTTCCCTGGTAATAGTGTAGTATGCTGCCTTTTATGGTTGCTCTTATTGCATCTTACATTACATTGTACTTCCTTTCTTTTCACGCGGAACTGGGTTTCAAGCTCAAATTACTCTACTGCTAGGGCTGATGCAATTTGAACTTGGAGTGAAAAACGCTCCTTGATTCGTGTTCAGGAGTCAGTTGAAAGCCATGTTCTGTGGTTTCTTTGCTAAACCTCTACTCTGCGGATATGAAAAGATTTTTCACAGTTTTCCGCTCCCAAGTTGAGATAGTTCCTGAATTGTTGGCGCACTGCGCGATCCTGGAGTATGGGTATAGTAAGTACAGTGAGTATGTTGGCAAAGTTGCTACTAACGGATGAATTACAAAGGCGTTTGTTAGCTACCATAAGATGGTGGCCGCGCTCCATTTCGATGTCGGCTTCTTGCCTGCTAATAACGATTTGTTCTATCTGGTTTGATGTTCTCCTCCTATCAGATGAGACCAATGACTAGGTACAATAATTGGCGTTGCTTTGATTGTCGATTGTCGATTCCTACCTTGGCATTAAGGTTTTCTATCACTTTCACGATGTCACCGTTTGGCGTTAATTGAACGTAGAATCTGTCATTTTCGCCCTCAGCCGAGCATTCTGTCGGTGCGTAGTACCAGATGATAGTTACGGTTCTCTGGAATCTGGTAGTTATTAATATTCGGTCGTTGAGTGGGCATCACTGCTGCTGATGAATAAAGTAGAATAGTGTTCCCGGTTAATGAAACGTATTCTCCTCCATTTCACCATCTTATTTTAGTCTCAAGATGTCTAACTTGAACAACGTGAGCTTGTGGCAATCTGATAACAATCTTCTCGGGAGTTTTTAGGTTCCAGAATCCGATCGTTTTCTGTAATCGATTATGATTGGGGCTCGCTGAGCCACAGATCAACTGGCACTTGTCCTATTTTGTGGCGTAAGGGCCTCGCCATTTGTCCTCACCATTTCGTAATCTCCGAAGAGACTTCCCGATAGTGCAACGAGATATTTGAATAGCAGGCCTGCAATGTGTTCGGCTGCAGAGGCTCTTTCTCGTTTTATAACGAGCCAACACCTGCCGGAGGATGTTACTTCTACGAGGCCAATACTGGTTATGTGCCATCCAGTTCATTTGTCGGGCCTTGGACTCGAAAATCTCTTTCATTTCGCGGCTGTATCATCTTTCCTATTCCTGTTCCTCCTCGTTTTCGCTTCAAACCATCAAATGCTTGGAAATATAAATGGGCCAATTCCCCGTGTTGATTGCTTCAATTCTATCTCAATGCGAGTGGTATTAGTGTTGCATGTGGAGCCCATCTTTGTGGATATAACGGGTTTTGTAAGAAATTGTCGTAAGATTTTGCTCTATCCGGATTGCAGTCCACCGTTGTCAAGAAATCGTCTAGGATGGAAGCTGGTGCGGTCGGTAAGTCAGTTATATCAATTCTCTCTTTGTCCACAGACTACCGACGAAAAATTCTATGCTCGTTAGACGAGCAGGGACTTGAATGCCTGAACGAATATGAAAAGCTTGGTAAGTTAATTAATAAATATTACTAAAGAGTGTCGGGGACAGAGTGGAGCCCTGGGGAACACCGTCCAAGGAAAGTTAACAAAAGGTTCTAAAGATTATTTCTAATCCAAGAAAAAGAGATTTAACGACCGCAAATATTTAGACGTAGTTTCGGCAAAAATGTCTGATGTCAAATTCTTACAAATGACTTTGAAAAATTAAGGGCAACTACAATATATTGATTTCGACATTTTGGTATGGACTGTCGTTCCACTTTTCGTTGAGACATGTCACAAATCACCAGTGGTCCTGGTGGACCATACTACCTGGACGAACGGATTTGCGTATATTGAGATTTTTGAGTAAACTTGCTACTACACGAATGCGAAAATGGTGGACTGGGTCCCACAGAACATTGGATGTGCTCTAGTAAACGTGGAGAAGAATTGAACTATCTGCTATCTGACTGTAGAAGGAAAATTGTACTTGTCTTGGGACCTGGCAGCTGAAACATTATTCTAAATGAGGGGTGGGATAAAGGATGACGCAGAGTTTCTAATGTCTAAAACGAACGATCACAGACTTTTGCTACTGTTTTGACAATGTAGTATTGAATTTCACACGCTAATGCATGGCATTGTAGTCATTTCTGGCTCTTTTGAACTTTTATCGGTTTGCTTCTGTCGGGTTTTCATTGTAAGATTGTAGCCTCTTTACAGCTCGAGTTGTTCCACGCCGTTTCTTTTGGTTTGAGCCTTTTTATCTGATGTCTTTCCAAAGAATTTAGTGCTTTTAATCATATGAGTAGCAGCATCTACGTCGTTATCGAGACAACACAGACCAGCTATAGTTCCTAAGGAAGCTATTAAGACCATTCCAATCGGCTTTCTCATGTTAGGTTCTTTAAGATATCGTTTCGTCTATGTGCGAAAAATAGCCTGATGTGACCCAGTTGTCCAACGAGTCTTGGGCAGGAGAACGTACCGACGGTGATAAGTTTATTGTGAACGCTCAAAACAAGTCCAAGTTCTTTGCGGCATAATTATCAACATCAGGTTATTTTTCGCAGCGAAGATGTCAAAATATAGTTCTTTGAGTGTTCTCCATCAGTGTCATCATCGGAATTTCTGAACATTCCATCAAAATCAAGGGCGGATTCCTTGTGTCGCAATATTGTCGAACTGATAAACTGTCCACGAACCAGGAGACCTCCAAGCCAGAATGTCGATCAGACTGGTTAAACTTACATTTTTCTTAACATTTTCTCTGCAAATGCCCATTTAATTATGTAAGGATGCAAGTGTACAACTATTATACGTCATCGTCCCTCCACAAAAGATACATAAACACTTTTAATTAAAACAAAAAAAAAATTATTAACATATTTTTAGACGACGAATGCATCCCAGACCAGAAACAGCACTCATTCCTGTTTGGCCTACTACATCCTTTGAGGAATGAAGCAATGCCTGCACACCTTGCCTTCATTATTGATGCAACATTGATTACAAAAACAAAAAGAAAACCAAACAATTAACCAGAAACATGGAAATACCTGCAGAAGACAATATCCGTAAAGTCAATCGCAAAAACTCCATCCAGCACAACCGTGACATATTAATTATTCCACTTCAACGATACCATTGATCAAATAATTGCCAGTTAAATTGCCACATTCACACTCACGGTAGGTTATCGTTTAAAAATATTCCACCAAAGTATCCTTTTAATTACGAAAATATCAAAGGTAACATCACAGTAACAGTAACAGCAACAGCAACAGCAACAGTAACAGCGGCAGCAACAGCAAAAGCAAAATCTCCTCAACGAACGCATCCTTCCGGGATGTACAATACAAGTACGATATACGAGTACTCACTCGCAGATATTTGTATTTTCCGCTAGAAAATATTTCACAAAATAATGCCCACTACCCCCCGTACACCTATTCGAGTTTTACCACTTTCGGGAAACTGCGCTATAAATTCCAATTACAATTAAAACATCCGTTCTGACTATACATTACATATGTGTTAGTAGCACTGACAGGCATACGAATACAGAGACTACCACATCTCCTAGTTATACATTCGTAAATCGTCAGAGTGTCTGTGTGTAATACGGGTGGAAAAGGAAGTGACGCCTACTGTGCAGCAAATCTCAATCGCCATTGCCAACGCCATCACCGCCCTGTGATTTCAATTAAATTTCGTAATTTCATCAAATTGAATTACCAGTATTTATTTGCAGTTGGCAGTGCTCAGCTAAAGTTCCATATCCTGCAGTACTATACAATCCTTTGACCCAATCCGGAGTCTAACCCGGCTACCTCCAACTACAGCCTCTCCCAAGGACATGTGAACTTGTACCAAAGAAATTGTATAAATTTGCGGTACTAAATCTCATCTCTGTGGAGGAGAGACGGAGATGAGAATGGATTTGAAAATCAGGATGAGGACTAAGAGAGGAACCAAAGTTTCAGATCTAAATGAAAGGCAATGTCTCTCTTTCTGTATACGAGTATGTATGTCTCATGAAGAACACAATTAATTCCGCAACGTGGGGTTGTATTTGAACAAGGGGTTGCGCGCCGACTTCTTCATCCTCAAATGTAGTCACTCTAAAGTTGTGTATCTGATTTGAAGCTCCTAGTGTACCCAATGTTGTGCTGCTTAATGTTTAGTGGGTTAGAGAGTTAAATGCAATTTCCAGGAACTCAACATCGAAATGGAAACCTCATTTAGAAATTAACTGTAAGCTAGTGAGACATACAACCGACTAGAAGGCACTTCTCAGTACAGTGCAGTACGATACAGTACAATACAGTCTTTGGAATAGAAGAAGGGTTCTGCTAACGTCAGCCAACTCTCCCTTAACACGGTGGGAAATTTCCATTTTGGCAAATAATTAGTTTTGTCATTGTCTGTCGTCGTTTTGGAGTTTTTCGTGTAAATCCTGCCTGGCATTCTGCTCCTTGATGCCTTGCCAAATGTTTGCTGTATGCTGTGTTGGCTGTGCTCGCTGCAGGCAGTGTTAGTGGTAATGGTTTCCTACCGAACTCTACATCTGCCTGACGGTAATGTCTTAAAGGAAATATGTACCAAGATGGAGGATTTATGAAATGATGCCTACAGCACCACCACCATACTGTACGTAGAATCATAGCCTCATCATGTTGGTGGCAATGTTGGTTTTACCCTGTTTTGTCGTCGTGACACTTGGCCAAAGTTCGTGCGGCTTGTTAGTTTTCTTCTTAACTTCCTTCTATTGTGCTCGTTTTCGGTGGTGAGATACTCGTACAAACGGGAAGTGAGCAAAAATTTGATTAGAACAAATGAAGATGATCCAAGTGGAAGGCGGTACTGGGTTTTCCTTTTTTTCATTGCCGCCTTCTTGGCCTGACAAAGGCATTGCATACCATTTTTTTTTTTTTTTATGGAAGGGTGGAAGGAAAAAGATTTAGAGTGTAAGAAAAGGGATTTGATGGTGAACGTGCAAAGTGATTATGTAATTTGTAAATGTAATTAGAAACGGCGATGAATTTTGGACGGATTAAGAGAGGAGTTACTGGTAGGCGGATACTAACCGCTTCGTAATGTTAGAATTTATTGCTTGCACGACCCGGAAATGAAAACCAACAAAAAATTTATTTATTTAGTTTGCTAAGTGGAGATGATTTTGAGAGTTTTTGTTATCATGAAAGGAGTTCAGCTTAAAGGCTGTTTCTGTTGAGTTATGGTTGTTATGGGGCGTGGTGCATTTTCTACCGCAAAATATATGTAAATTGGTAGTGCTAAATACATGTATAGTCGTGTACAACACCGGCTTTCAGTAATGCAGAGTGTAGCTGATTGACTCTCCAATTTGCTTGCCAGGGGAGGGCACAAAAGGAAATGTTACATTTAGTTTTTTCGGTCGAAAAAGAATCTTGTATGCATCTACAGCACCGGCGCCCATCACATCAGCGCCGAGTAACTGGATCGTGATGCGGGGATAGTGCTTCGCTGTGCAGTCATCACTTTCACATCAGTACACACATCAGCACACTTAAGGACTTAGCAAAAGCATAGTGCCCTTAGCATTACACCAGTAGGCAACCTGTGGTCTTTCCTACTGAGGAATAGCAGGAGAGTCTCTAACCTCTTAGAGAAGTATTCCTTTGGTCTGCCGCAACCACGTGAGTTATGCCGTCTGCAGTTATGCTCATATGAAACCAAGCCGTCAATGGAAGCCCTGACTGAGGACGCAAGTAGCTCCGATGCAGATTCCGGTTTTAGAAAACTCTACTCTGATTCTACTTCAATTCCTTTCATTCCATAATAACCTGGGCCCAAACAAGACTCAATGAATTCAGTCTTTCGTTATGTGTTCGTACTGCGTTCTCGAACAACAAAAGTTTGGAAGTCGCAAGAGTGTTCAGTAAGGCTTTATGCGTGGCTTGTCTGTCGCTACATGTACAAATAATGTTTTACTGCCTCTACAAGTTCTTCATTACATAGTTCGTTGCCATCAAGGTTTCTTAATGGGAAGTGAAACCTAATGCTATCATTCTCCAAAGAGATACTTAGATTGTATCGTAAATCGGTTTTGGAGCCATCCGTGAAGACTCGACTACATTCGTTTCTTGGCTCAGAATCTGGCGAAAACCATTTTTAAGTACTGGCAGCCTCATGTATAGCTGAAACCTCTTTTACACTGCCAAAAGGCCGACAACGTCTTAGAGTTTTCGAATTAACATTTTAGTCGAAAGAAGTTTATTATCCAGGATGACATCCAAATAGGTAGCTGTGTAGGAGAAATAGACGGTTATGACTTTAAGCACGATCAATGTTTCATCAGCTATGTCACTCTGCTTATTTACTAGTCTAGTCAGAGCCAGTTGAGAAGTGAGTTTCGAGCATTAAACCGAGAGTCTCTGCTTTTGATTAGTGTCAGCAGATTTTGTAAGTGTTTCCAGTGTCACTATAATCTTCCCCTTGTAGATTTTTCCCAGGCTGTTAGTTTCACTGAATGTTTGTAACTTTTTTTCTATAGATCTTGAAATAAGTGACCTTTCGAGCTTTTACTTTGCTTGTACATGACAACTGTTGAATGTTGGCTCAAACCATTAACTAAGAGCTCATATTGTAGCTTCTCTACTTTTTGCGTTGTTCAGAATATGGGAAGAGTTTGTCTGGCTCCCATTTAAAAGATGCCAAATTGACCTGTACTTCAGCACGTTTGAAGCTTAACATGGAGTAAGTACAGTTCCTCCCCGGAGTCATATATGAAAGATCTAAATTCGCTTTAGTTACTTCCTAAAATTGAGACAAATACTCATAGTTTGCATCGTAGCCATGACCCAGACTGATAAGATGATTAGAACTATCACTCAATCAGGGAGACGACTGCTTACAAGTCTGAGATCAGTTAGCTGGGTTAGGTTCTATATCGTTCCTCCAGCCGTCTGTTTACAATCTAGTCCTTCGAGGAAAAGAAAAACAAAACAATTTTCATACATATGTGGGCAGACCATCATGGTAGGTACGTTCATTGGAATTATCATTAAAGGAAGAACACTACATTTGGAATGCCCCTCATTTATGACTAAATCGTCCATCAGCACTCGGTAACGGTCGACGAAATTACTCCTAAATAAATATCCTACAGCAATAATAAAAAAAAAGAAAAAAAATCCGAAAATATCCTTCTTCCTTCACATACCGTAAATAACTCACAAAGTACCCGAACTCACACATACGAGTACTCGTATCACAACTTAACACACTTCATCCCGAAAACAATAACAACCTCAGAATGCTCTATCAGTAGCTCAATTTTGAGAAAATCAATTTTCAGTAAAGCACTCCCAACTGGTCCCCGATTCCTCCATCATATACCCTTGTCCTAGCTAGAGTATACCCAAAGTAAAGTCGTTAACTGAATGGTCAAAGGGATGAATGCTCTCTCGGCCGGGGTTGCCTTCATCCGGTTAACCAATTCAATGAAATTCCCCGAATCACAAACTGAAGTGTTCCGAGGTTTTGCGGCACCAAAAGAGCTGAAAATCATCCTCAGCATCCTGAATTCCTGAATTCCTGAAATCCTGAATTTTATTTTTAATTTCTCTTGGCACAAATAAATAAACAATTAAATCGGATTGGAGCAGGGAACCCTCACTCTGTCCCTTGCCCTTTCTGTAATTGTGAGCGCTAAGTGGCTTCACAAGGGTTCAACACTGATTGGCCGACATTTTGTTATTGAAACCAAAATACAAAAAAAGAAAAGAAAACAAATCTAAAAAAAACCAACTCAGAGAAGGGTGGCAATTCGCTATTGGATTTTTTACGCCTCAAGTGAGGAAACAAATTAAGGACTCTCGTTGTGTTGCCTTTCATTGGAGTGAAACGGTTTAACTTGTTTTCGTTGGACCTTAAGCACCCTTGAGGCTCAATTCAATATCGTTATTTACAAACGAAAGTTATGGGCGTCAAATAGCCCCAACCATGGTCCAAGCGCACCGAGAAAGGCCATGACTCTATGTTAGGCTTGGTCCCATCCACCATCCGACTTTTGGGTCCAACTCGCCATCCTGTGTTTATTTCTGGGATCTGGGAATTTTATTTTGCTCACTTGGACATGAAATGCTCATTAAAGTCGGATATTTCAGACTTTTATCGATGCGTGATGAGGATTAAGGTCGTCAGTATTTGTGTTATTATTTGTGTAAGGCCAAAAAAAAAAAAGAAACGTTGTAACATTTAATGGATTATTAAGTGTGTTCTTGTTTGATTTAATTGAGAGCATAATTCGACGCTATTGTTGGGCTTTTAATGAACAACAATAGGAGATTTATGAGGCAGTGGAATTCCGACACCCTATTAGTCTCAGCTCCTTTCTGGCAGGGATAATGGAGGAAGTCTTCTGTAAAATATAAGGCTTAACAGTTTCAGAATTGATTGGGCCCGGGCCAACCCAACCCCGGACAGCTTTATTGTGCTTAATATTCGTACAAGAAGAAACTTCAATATTAAACTTGAAAAGTAACAATTTAGCTAAGTGCTATGGGGGTGGGAGTTTTGGACGTGAGACATAGGAAGAATAAAGAGCAGTCTTGGGAGAGAGTTTACTAAGGTGGAGGTTGAATTGGTTGAATGGAGTTGACTTCGCGAAGCATTCTGGACGAGGGTTCATGATATCCATAATTCATTTGAAGAAGATTTAGACGGAAGAGAGGGAATAGAGCAGGAGAATCAATGTTACCAAGTAAAATCTGGTGAACAAAGAGAATGTTACTAATTTCAAGACGTGTTATAAGTGGTTGTACGCTTGCCAGTATCAGGCGATCAAGACCGGGTGAAAGATCGATACTGTCAAGCCAGGATCGTACAGATTCTACGCGTTATATATGGGAGATGTCATATCGAGATGAGGATAAACAAACTCTATATAGGGTCATCCAACATGAGGTGTCATTTTAAATCAATAGGAAAAATGAATCGCTTTTATAAAAAATGGTAATGTTTTCATTTTAATCTAAAGCACAAGTTCTGGGGTTAGTAATGGAATACAATATCTATCAAATGACTGACTTTGCCTTACTTACAAATAGTCATTCTTTTGATGAAATTTTTCAGCACATTTTCACATAATTGCAGATGTGTTTCGCGAATACATGTGATATTTGAATCCATCTGATATTTTCTTTTAGTCCCTAAATCATTGTTGAAGCATTGGCGTAGACTTTAAATTCAATATAACTCCAAAAGAATTGGTCTAATGGTGTTAAATCGCAAGATCCCAGCTGCCAATTGCAGTCTCTATTTCGAGAAATCACACGTCCACGAAGTTTTCACCAGCTGTGTGGTATGTGGCGCTGTCCTGCGAAAAATAAACGTCATCTACGTCCATACCATCAATTTCAGGCACAAAAAAAAATTAGTTAGCAACTGTCGCACCAGCATCATTTACGAAAAAATATGGCCAAATGACAAAAAATCACACCAAACTGTCACTCGTTATGGATGCGAAATAGCTCCAAATGCGACAATTTTGTTTGTTCCCGTGCCCAGACAAATGGAAATGAGCCCCAATACTCAGGATAATTTTGTGTAAAAAATCATTATCTTATTCATTCCTTTCCAGAACCTAATCAAACTAAAGTGCGGCGTTGTGCTGGCCTGAACTCTTGTGTCAACTGGTCCTTATAAGAATGTAGGCCACGATCTTTAGCAAAATGTAGTGCAAAGTGCAGTACAGTTGCTGTGATTGTCTCGAAATGAACACACCTGGGTTTGCAGTCATACGCGCATCCACGGCGGCGATGTTTTCAGTTGAACACGAGTTGGAATTTTCACATCACTAATCTGTCCGGGACGTTCAAAATTAATTAAATTCACTATAATTGTACGAGAAGGAGCATGATGGTGAACAAAAGTTGTACGAACTTCACGAAGAGTTTCCGCGGTATTTTCATAGTTTTTGTAGTGAATTTTTACTATTTAAGGACATTGTACAAGTGTGTATCGATCCTGACTATTATTTATCAAAAGTCATCGTTATGATAGTTGAATGTTGACAGGTCATCAATGACGCGAAATTTAAAAAAACATTTCTTGCTGGATGGCCCTCTGTAAAGGGTTTTAGTAACATATGAGTCGGAGAATCCCTTAGACTAGCCCTAGATGAAACCGAGGACAGAGTTGACCTTCCTTATGATGTTTATCTATGTGAGCACCGAACTTCAGTTAACAGATGGAAAATGATGCAAAATGGAACTTGTAGCCACAGAACGATTCAACAAAGCATGGATCTCCAGGGGTGGCTGTGTCATCTCACACGCTCTCTTTGGCAAAACCTAGACACCTAGACCGTTTTCGGGCTGAACAGGTGTGCTGATACGCCACTGCCTTTTTGGAAGGATGGCCAGCAGAATTGGAGCCTCTTCTCATGATTATTGTAGAAACTGTAAGAATGTAGAGGAAATATCACACACTTGCTGTGCGACTGCCTGAACCTCCAAATACGCCGTGCCAAACACCTGAGGTACAGACTTTCTAGAAAACTTTAGGACTGATGGGCTAGTTTTCAGCCAACACAAGCTACGTAGATCCTACCATATTAATAATAATAATAATAATAGGCATCCGTGTTACTATAAGCCCCTTTCACGAAAACTGGAAAATGCTCTATATTAAGACCTTTATCGGCCCAGTGATTCTGTTTCGCTAATTAGTGCTAACATTCGCGGCGTTATGTACATGTGCGTTCTACGCGTCTAAGATCACTGAGAATACTTGTCGCCGCATCGCTTACCGCAACTATATTTTCTAGAGTCGAACATTCGCGGAATTTATTCCGCAGTATCACTCTTTCATTTTCGTAACGCGGACTGTGAAAAAATACGTGTTCTACGTTCTCTGAGATAATATCGCATAGAGGGAAATATGGAATAGTTTCGTTCGTTTGTTGAAAGAGGTACTTCTTATAGCAGCCATGATCTGTTAGAAACTGCGTCAAGTAGACGGTTGTTTCCCCATGCTTCCCATCAATCTAGGTGCTGACCCTTGGTATCAGCCGGTGAGTCCATCCTCCTTTCTGCGGTTCATTCCACTGTTGTTGTCAGACCTCTATGCTGTGGTGTCCCTCGGCTTTTCTTCTGTGGGTGTCTAACCGACCATCTTGTACTCACCTGTTGTATAGTCGTTTCAGTTCGTCGGCGAGGATGTCAATGGAAGGCATTGAAGACACAATTAGTATGGTGTCGTGGGATACCGTTCACAATGCGCTTCCGACTCTTAAGGATCACAGGCGGTAAACGGACTTAATTCGGCATTCATACGATTTTACTTTCGCTGCATTCGCCCATATCCCTGTGCCGTACAACTATATGGAATTAGTAACTTGGTCTTGGTCCTCCGACATTGTTCATGAGCCTTAAAAGTGCACCGACCGCCTTTTCCCAAGCGTTTCCAGGTGGTGCTTGTATGTTAAACGAGAATCAATCACCAACCCTAAGTATTTAATAAATGGTCGTGAAATGACATTTTATTCTCCGACTCTAAGACCAAACGTCTCGCATACTTTCCGACTGTTGATAAGTAAAACTTCGGTTTTATCATCCGCAAGTTGCAATCCGGGCCCGAGCATTATTGTTCTTATGGTCTCATTACAGAAGATTTATATTTCTTTGAGCAATTTGGCAACGACCACGACTGCGATGTCATCCGCGAAATCGATGGTTGATGCTTCCCGTGGGATTGGTAGACGTAAGGTATCGTTGTACATCACGTTCCATAGCAGAGGACCCAAGACCGAGCCTTGTGGTACACAGCCAGTTATTAGGTACTTCGTGATTCCGTCGGAGGAATCATAGAAAAGGCTCCTGTCAGTGAAATAACTCGAGATGGTTTCTAATAAATTCACTGGTACATGCGTTAGACGGAGACAATGCATAATACGATGCCAATTCGCCGAATTGAACCCATTTTTTACATCCAGCGTTACTACAGCGCAGAATTTTTTGGTACCTCCTCTTCAAATTTTTCTTCTATTGCGGTTTGGGCTCTACTTGTTACCGCGTTGATAGCATCTATTGTCGATCGCGACTTACGAAAACCATACTGATGTTCCGCTAGATCACCTGGGTTCACTATGTGGTTTGTTTCCTATCGGCAGCAGTACTAAGTCGCGTTCGCCCCTTGGGCTCTAGAAAAGTGCCCTCTTGAAGGCAAGCGTCGTACAGTTTTACAAATATTTTCGATCGAACTCAACATAAAACTTGGCATCGGCAGACATTCGTTGCGTCGAATTTTGGTTAAAGACCTGAAAATTTTCACTTGTAAAGTACAAACCGTTGCTGCCTGATGACCATCAAATGAGTTTAACATACTCCCATGGCCTGTAAAACCTGGTGCAAGATGGGGATGATTTCGTATCTAAAATGCTTACGAGCGACGAAGCCCATTTTCAATTAAGTAGTTTTGTGAATAAACAAAATTTGCGTTTTTGCGACACGGAGAATCCAAATAAAATGCACGAAGAGCCATTGTATCCCCTCAAAATAATTGTTTGGTGTGAAATTTGCAGTGAAAAAGTGATTGTCGGATTTTTTACGGCACCATTGTAGCCGTTGTAGTGAGTGCTAAAGACAGCTATTAAACGAATTTTTTTTTTCCTCAAGTTGCTGAATTGGGTCTCGGACATTGTTGGTTCCAGCAGGATAGAGCAGCCGCTCACACACCTCGGCAATGATGGAGATTTGGATTCACCAATTTCCAGGTCGTGTGATCTCCCGTTTTGGCGATTTTAACTGGCCGGCCAGATCGATAAATTTGATGGCGCCAGACTTCTTCCTTTGGGTCTTGAAAGCCAATATTGAAGAAGAAATCACCAATTTTGAGCCAGATCTCCTGCGACCATCAATTCAAAATGCCAAAAAATGTGAATCAACTAAGAAGGTGCTCATTTGACCGATATCAGATGACAGAGACCAATTTTTTTCATTTCTATCAAAATGACAGCCAATTCAGATTATGACATTACTTTTGGCGCACCTTGTAGAAGAAGATATAACAACGAACTGCATTTGCTATATAGCGAGTTTGACCTAGTCAGGGGCATAACTCCAATAGAATAAGTTGGTTGAGTGAATAGACACCATCACTCCAGCCTGGAATGTCTTCCAATTTACTCCAGAGGGACAACATTGTAAGGGAAGACCTCGCCTTAGATGGTGTGCTCAAATTGAGTTGAAAGGAACAACAGCCAACTGGAAGTGATTAGCGCAAGATAACTTTAAATGGAGAGAGTTGTTGGCTGCTTTTCCAAACAACCGCGACAAGTCAGAAAATGAAGGCGAAGCGACTAGGAAAAGATCCACAAAAACTCAAGGTCTTTGAACTTTACCTTTCTAGATATCAAGACCAAATGGATACAAAAAGGACGAAACCGAAGCTTTGCAATTAAATACCTAGTCTTAAAGTACACCATCAGCTGGCCTGAGCAGTCCAAATTCACATTTTTGATTTCTCTATCACTTAGTTATGATTCTGCGGCAATTTCCCGGAATTGAACGTAAGGGGCCTCATCGTCTAGGTTCCCAAAAAGAGTGGGCCCCAAAGACAATTGGAATTGAAAAATCTTGACAGAGCCCTTCAAAAATTGCTTGAATTCACACATTTTCAAATTAAATTTCCATTTCAAGGCGTTTTTTTTTAGTTGCAACACAACTTTCTGGTCAAATCCGACAAGTTGTGGGTCATTAAGAGCGCAAGGTGTGTTTCATTTTCATTACAATCTTAAGATACTCCAACTTTGTGTCAAAGTTCTTAAGTGTTCTTGATCTCGAAACTTGCAAACCTTAACAATCCCTTAAAAATGTCCAAAGTCTTCAAAGTGTTAAGTGTTTGTTCCGTGCTAAGAAGTGTCCACTTTAAAGTTTTTGCCACCAAAAAACACCTCACCATGATGCAATGAGCAATGGTCTTCTAAGTTCATTTCGAAATACTAAAAATTAAACAAACAACAAGAAAACAATCCCGCACATGGCCACATGGAAGTGGCCAAAAAGCAAACTTCTAATAAGAATAAATAACAACCGTTAAGGACCTGGCCAGAAGGACTCCTCCATAAGGACTCACCCCCCCCCCCCCCCCCCCCCCATCAACGACTTTGAAAACTTATTTGTTTGATTTTTTATTTTTTCATCAATTTGTGCACACACCCGTTCAACCGCATATCCGTAGCCGTAACCGTAACCGTAACCGTAACTGTATCCATATCCTTCTGGTCGATTTCTACTCTCTGGGGCTTCATTAGTTCGCTTTTTGTTCTGCCCCATCGTTGGTCCTATTTCCGATCTGTGACGGGCTGTGTATTTGTGCACATGCAAGGACGAACGACGAAATGAACTGAAATGAATTTTAAGTGATTTTTATCCAAAGTTTGGTTGGTTTTTGTTTATTTCTTCGGCAGGAAGAAGTGTGTGCAAGTGGTTGAATGGGACAAGAAACGTCCCCTCCTAGATCCTGGTTCCGAGGACTTTTCCTCCAAACAAAATTATGTACGTTTTAGTGGTCGATGTGTGTATGTGTGCTGAAGTATGTGAGATTTTTTTTTTTTTTTAATTTTTTTTTTGCAAAATCCTTTTAGAGCATTCCATCGAGATGGTTGAGTTCTCCCACAGTCATTAAAATTCAATTTATTATTCCTCGAGTGCTCTAGTGCTAGACTTCAAGTTCTGCTGGTGGATGGTGTTCCTCTTTTTTTTCCAATGTCCTGACCAAACCAAACTAAACCGAACCGAAGCAGTGTTTGTTTTTCTTGGGGTTTCGGCTCGAGGTGTGATATTGGCTCATGTATAATAAATTGCAAGCTCTTGGTAAATGGGCGTTCGAGAATGTCGAATTAATTACAGACAGAAGACTTAAGGACTTTTAAATGATTTTCTTTTGGAATTGTTGTTTCGGAGGAGGATTGTTATTTATTAATGAGATTTTCTTGGGGCAATGAAATTCGGAAGGAAGGCACGAAGTTTTCGGATGTCTAGCTGATTTGGACATGAGATAAATTAATTGCATGATTATCTGGAGAAGAACTCATCAGTTTAATTGTTTGTGGGAAATATTCCCAGGAATACTTGTTAGTATTCCAGAAACTTTCTCCACCGGACAGTGATGTGCTCCATTAAAATTGCATAGAAGTGTCAAGCAAGCATGGATGTTTATTGAAGGATTTTTCCTTGGCGATTTAAGAGTTTCCCTCATAGCATCAGTAGGCGACCAATATTTAATTTTCGACTTACTTGCTGTAAGTTGTGGTGGCGCTGCAGTTCGGGTTGGAGTTGGCCCTCAACCAACACGAATTTATTACAAAAAAAAACCCTTTTGTAGAACACATATGCTATCAGCCTTCAATTACGCAGGCTAAATTCATTCTCACTTGTTCCTGGAAGATAGTGCTGGTGTCCTACAGATCTCACGCACTCCACACTATACAGGGTGTCGTCAAGGATAATTTGGGAAATGATCTTTGGGTATCTCAACATTTACCGAGGATTTAAGGAAAGGCTTACTTTGGTATACCGTGACCCATGTTAACGCAAATTGCTCTCTTAATAGTAACGGCGTTTAGGACTTTAGTTTTAGAGAAAATATTAACCCTTGTTGATGTTATAATAAAGTTGATGTCTTATCTGATTCTGTAGATATCCAATTTCTAATCCATTGCCATTTTCCTTGCCCACGCTAATTTTTGATTTTAAAGTCACTTCTCTCCAGAAAATGCGTGAAAAACATGGCGTTTTCTTATGATCCTATGAACGTAAGAATAATAAAAAAATCATTAACAAGTTTGCAGGAAAACCCACAGATTTTATGATACTTGGGAAAGTTTGCAGCTGGTAAAATTAAAAAAAATGATGTTTTCGCTTTAAGCCCCAAAGGCTATCAATAAAAAATGAATTTGTTTTGATTTAGATAATTTTTATCTAGCGTGTAGACTAAAGCAGTTATAACAGGTGCTCAAGGTGTCCTCCCTGGTTTTATATGCATGCTAGAGGCCATTTTTGGATTTCACACTTTATGAGACTTCGAGAATACTCCTTTCTAATTCACTTAAAGTTGCTATTTCGGTTCATTGTTCGACATACAACAAAATCCAATACTGTAAGGCTAGGAGGTCTTGCAGGCCAGTGAGCTGGTGCATTTCTTGCTATCCAACTAGCCAATCTTAACCTTATGACGATAGTGCGCTGGGGCACCATCCTGTTGGAAATATGGTGAAGCTAGTTGAATTAGTCTAATGTCCTCCAATAGTTCTAGTAAATCATTTCGCAAAAAATTCAGATAGTTTGTAGAACTCTGCCTAGGTGGTAGTTTGAAGGGGCCGATTTACTTGTTTCCAAGGGAAGCAGAAATCCCACAGATATCAACGGACGAACTGATCAAGGCATGCAAAAAAAAAGACAATATTAAGACTCCTGGATCCGAAGGAATTCCAAGTAAGGCTGTAAAAGCAGCTGTCCAGAAAAGACCAGACATGTTCATAACAACATACCAGAGATGTTTTAATGAAGAAGTTTTGGCATTTGGTACTCCTGCCAAAGGAAAATAAACTACCAGGTGAACCATCTTCATATCGGCCAACATGTCTTCTAGATACCCGGGCAAAATTCTGGAACGAAAGACTATTGCCGGTAGCTGAGGAAAAATGAGCTTTATCAAATCGCCAATTCAGTTTTAGAAAATCGCGGTCTACCATAGATTCCATTAAAGCGCTAGTCGATATTGCGACTAAGGCGATAGAAGGCGAAAGATGGCGATGGAGCACAAAGGAATATTGCGCAGTTGTTACACCTGATGTTAAGAATGCCTTTAACTCCGTAAGCTGATTATCCATAACAAGAACAAATTTTCTAGAATGGATACACAGCGCTATTTACTTAAGATAGTAAAAAGCTATTTCAACAATAGTCAGCTTCAATATCAAACAGAAGATGGCATCAAATATTGTATTACAGTGTCTCTGCAGGAGTACTACAGAGATCAGTAATAGGACCATTATTGTGGAGTATTATGTACGACGGAGTACTGCGACTGACACTCCCACGAGCAGTTCACACAGTAGGTTGCGCTGATGACATTGCTATTGTTACGGTTGCCAAACACATTCACGGAGTAAAATCTGCTATAAATGCTGCTATTGCGCAGATAGAACTGAGGAGATTTTAATAATAAGTTGTAGACCGTGGAATATGCAACCTGTCGGGTGCTTCCGGGTTGCATAGATTGCAGTTTACACCGCATGTCTTCTATGCCAGCGAGAAGGTATCTTTACTACAAGCGGCATTATCGCGGATTCTACCAAATATCGGTGGACCTGGTTGCACTGTCAACAGTGATCAGCTCGGTTCTGCTTTATGCTGCCCCGATTTGGATCACTTCACTGGTCAGACAGGGCGCTAAGAAAAAACTATCGTCGGCATATAGACTATGCGCATTAAGGACGGTATGTGGCTTTCGAATGATATCGGATGAAGCAGCATATGTTATAACTGGAATGTTATACAATGTGGTGGAATGTTATAGAACAAAATTGTCACACAGAAACGCATGAAATAAAAAGGATTAAAGAGGAGGAAAGGACGACCTCAATGATTAGATGGCAGAATAGATGGCAGAACAATACAAAAGGCCGATGAACCTACAAGTTAATTCCGTCTATAGAAGTGTGGGTACATGTAACTGCAACTACCACCTCACGGGGGATACCGTAAATATCTGTACCGTATTGGACACGATAACACTTCCTTGTGTCCAAATTGTGCAAATGACGACGAAGATGTGGAGCATGTAATATGTTATTGCAGTCGTTTCGCAGAAAAAAACAAGAAATGTACTGAGTCCACAGTTCCTCGTCGAACATACTCGTATGTTACGATCAGAGGAAAACTGAGCGGAAATTTGTGAGTTTATAACCGGTGTGCGAAAAAAACTCCACCGAACTGAACATGTACAACGTGCTGAAGTAGCAAAGACTCAGCATATAGCATAGTATAGATAGCCCAATCCCGTGAAGTAATATCTCATGGGAGTACCGCAGGGAGAGTGGTTGAAGTGTATGTAGTACATAGTACGTAGGCATACTCCTGACATTGGAACATTGCATGATAGTGCATGATAGTGGCTGGAGTTACTAGTATCTTTCGAAGATTACGCAGCCTATGGTGCATTACACACCATTCTTAGAATACGCTTAAAAATCATTTCCCAAATTATCCCAAATAATCATTTCGGTTTCCAAGTATCTCATGGTATCTTACCTACTCCATCTAAACTGGTATCTGATATCCGCTGGAACAAAGGCATGAAACAAAGCACGGTTGTCTACTTAATCGACTTGTAGAAGACCCTTGAATCTTCTTCAAGCTGAACAGGTTGGGCATAGGCAAACCATTGCTGTACATGACTTCTGATATGCTCACCAGAATACATTTTATCGGGAAGAATAGAGATGTGACTTCTGCTGAAATAATTAGTACCAAAAAGATTTTGTCACAGTGTGCTGATAATTCTTATCTTATTCAACAGCGACATAACGGATCTTAAGGAATCACTTCACCATAGCGACTTGGTCGCGTACAGATCGGGTTCAAGGTTTGAAGTCATAAATACGAGTATACTCTACCAACGTGACTTCTTCTGATGTGACGATATTGCGGTGACTTGAACTTGAAGATCAACTTTCTTTTATTGGAAAAGATTCGGCGGCATGAGGGCCTGTATTAAGGCTTATCTTCGCTTGTACAGAACACTAGAGTCGGGCTAGATAAAATGTTACCCTAACAAGGTCTTGTACAATATGGCGGGCCCCCGCCCAATTATCAAGGCTTCGCCCTTTGATGACGTTGTCTAATAATGAACGGGGGCAGAGCAAAGTACTGGTCTTATCGTAAACATCTTCAGATGACGCTACTGAAGGTTGCTACGATTCGATCAGTCACAAGTTGCCGGTCATAGGTCTTGTTGGCGGCTGGACCACCGGTAGTCCCTACCAGGACTTAAATCATGGTACCATGGGAGTCAGGAGCCCCCCGGATCTCGGTCCGGGCCTGACTTGTTAGAGGTAGGCCCCCTTGTGGGAGCGTCATGGTGGCTGTGGTTTAAACCCAAAATCGCGGGAAGGGTCTTACCTTGGTTTTTCCCTTGGGTTTTCCCTTGGTTTGACCCAATGTAGAGTTGCAATAAGTACTGGGTGCTGCGACCCTAAGAGCAGTAAGAGGTTTTAGGTCGGCCTCGACTCATACCAAGGGTGGAACTTGTGCCGGCAACACAGTTCCGAATTGGTATCTGAAACAGTGAAAATGTTTGGTGAGCGATGGCAAGGCGTATCCTTGCTCCCATGGATGTATGGGCATCCCGTAAGTTTAAGCCTACATGGCAGGTACTTACGTTAAACACAAGACACATCTGTACAATATGGCGATCCTAATAAGAGTGGACAATTTCGTCAATCCACGAACAATCTGATACCCAGGGTTAAGCTCAACCCACCAGAGATGTTCTTCCGTTTTGATAATAAGTGCGTCACCCAGGACAAACTCCGATAATTTTCAGCATCACTTAAACAGCCGCGGACAAGTGACTCATCTACGACAGAGACGTCGCACATGGGGTTGACGAGCGGTTTCGATTCAGTAGAAAATGCTTCACCAGGGATGTTGCATGGCAGGAGTGGAAGATTCTGTCGTTTATAGGAGGGAGGAAATTTCGCTCTCATCTCTTTCAAATTCCACGTGGCCGTTTTGAAGTCGAGTCGGTAATGCTTTGCTTCCAACTTATCACCAACAGAACAGCATTGCTGACAGTATACAGCCCTGTCCAACCCCACTTTGGATTTCAAACTCCTCTGACAACCTTTCTTTAAGCAGAACATGACATTTGGATCCATCATATGTAGTCTTGATAATAGCAATCAATTTATCTGGGATGTCCACCCTACACGAAGTAAACCAGACAAATTTATGCCTTATCGAAGTCGATGAACAGCAAGTGAAGTGGTGTTCAATATTCAACCCACTGTTGATGTGTTGATGTAGTCCACACAAGAAAATCCTGCTTGTTAGGCATAGAGTATGCCCTCGAGGTGATATTTATTCGCTCCAGGATAATTGTTGCTATTACCTCGTCTATTGCAGGCAGCACGCAAATTCCTCTCCAGTTTTCGTCTCTTTTCTGTGTGAGTTTGAAAATAATTCATGTTTTCCACTCTTCAGGAAATCTGTCTGTTTCCCAAGCTCTCTCAATGAGTGGGTGCAGGAGCTCACTCGATGTTGTTGACGCTACTATTAAGAGGTCTGCGTTCTTTGATTGCGGTAAAGACTTCTTTTCTACTGGAGGATACAATGCGTCTTCGTAAATTTGTTAGTACGGACGGGTTACGCTTATCACAACGCGTCGCTCGCTACGGTGAACTTCTCTCGTCTTCATGCGAGATGATTCTCCTTGCTTCTGTGTGTTTTCTTTCTTCGGAAATATATATCGACTATACTTTCAGCACCAGATATGAAGACATTTTTCACAGCTCACCAATGGTTTTCGATGTAGGTGGGTTCCGTGCTACTGATTGCTCTCAATCCTTTTGAAAGGTGGTCCCCTAGTTGTTGGCGGACTGCGGGATCCTTTAGTCTATCGGTATTAAACTTAGGCATTTGGGTGTTTTCTTGGGATTCCCGAACTGCAGCTGTATGTAATCTTACGGTAGCAACCATCAAATGGTAGTTCTGGGCCATTCCCATGTTTGTCTGCTTCTATTACGAACGTCCTAGAGACTGCTTCTAAATCGCTGGCTTATTGCGAAGTGATCAATTTGGTTGAAAGTGTCTGTCCGTCGATACCCAACTGACTTAAACATGATCCCTCCTATTATTGTACAAGGCGGTTGGCATTGCAAAAATCGATAAAACGCTCGCCATGATCGTTGCGGTCGCCGACACCATTCTCTCCCATAACATGCCTGAGTCAATCATTGTCATTGCTCACCTTAGCATTCAAGTTTACCATTACCAATATTATGTTTCCACGTGGTGTACTATCATAATCAGCACTCAGCCGGTTATAAAAGCCTTACTTCTCCTCGACAGAAGAGAGCTACGTTGGAGCGTAACACTGTATGATGGTGACACGACGTACTCTAGTTAAGCAATGAAAAGCAACAATCCAACGATAGATTCCCGATAGCTTCCAGGTGCCTTTCCGGAGTAGAGTAGTACAGTGTTACGAGTTGGAGACTTAAAATTCCCCGAGCGCAGCTATCTACTCGTAATTTCACTAATCCCTAAGATGTACATCTTATACCGCATGAATTCCTTCTCTAATTGGAGGAATCTGGCATCTTCACTACGGTTGTCGAGAAGCATTTTCACATTCCAGAAACCAATCTTTGTCCGGGTACAATAGCCAAATGCCGTCAACGTGTTATCTTCCATTATCCGAGGTGTAGTGCCGGTTTTGGTAGCGGTTTTGATTTTAGTTATGAAGAATGTTAACCTCCTTAACCTATCCTAGAAAGCTAGGCCTTCACACTTGCAATTTTAGCTTATCTACATACGAGTATATAGGGATTCACAAATAGTTGTCCGGGAACCAATGCGAGGAGGTAAAACAAGCACTTCATCGTGACTGATTATTATACATTTTATTATACATATTATACACTATTTTTATTATACACTCCTCCATTATCTGCCAGACATTTAATTTATTTACGCACTGCAGATACAGCCATGGACATCCGTTTGCTTGTTCGTGTAGGTAGACATATCTCTGTACGAGCAGACATTTAAATATTAAGATTAAACCAACCACCCTCTCTCGTTTCACTGCAAATATACGAAAAGCTTTAACCCAAATTTATGTAGGCTATCAAAATTTGCTTCACTTTATCTAAAATTCCATTAAAAACGAACCGAATTGCCCGATACCCAAGGTCAAATTCAAAAACATACAAATTTCCAGAATTCCTCCTCTCACTCTCAAACTGCATCAGCCTGCTTTCTTCTCATTCGCAGAAAAATATCCGTATCATCGTAGTCATTTAAATCACTTTCCGAGTTTGGGGAATGTCCCACAAAAACAAAGTAATAAAACTTGAGTCAAATTCTGTTTGTCTCAGATAAAAGGATCTTAAAAGAAAAGTTCCTTCTCAGTGGTATCTAGGAATACCTATATCAAACAACTACCTCTGGTTCTACCTGCAATTTTATGGGCCTGAATGCTTGTATCTATCTCTAACCGAAAATGATTGTCAGTTGCACTGCAACAAAGGATAGCACAAAGTGAAGAAGAAAAATTAAAGAGATGAAGAAGAGTTTTTGTTTTTGTTTTTTTTTTCTTATTTGTTTTTTTTTGAATTAAGGACAACAACAAAAGAAAAGACCAACACAAAGTTGATTAATGTCCTTTTACTTCTATGATGCAGTCCTTCTCAAGAGTCCATTGTGTCCATTGTTTTGTTGTTGTCGCTACTGTTGTACATAGATACAAGTATCTGCGACAAAACAATACAAACAACAACGAAAACTAACGAATAGTCTTAAAACTGACAAGAAAGCTATCTCAACCACCCACCCACATATCATGCACACGAGAACGTTAAAACCTAAGGGAGTCGATGGTAACCCCGGAACATAAGAGAGATGTAAACATATGGAGCAGCGCTTGCTACAACCTACATAGATTCCACAACGTAAAATGACAATAACCGACTCCATGAATACTTGCTTGCTTCCTTCATTAAGCCGACCGAGGCAGTCAGTGGTGGAATTGTGGACATGTCCTTATTTTAGAGAACGAACTTTAATTTACCAACTCCTGCATAAGGACATGAGTTACATTTTCCATCTGAAAAGTCTCAGAGAATAGAGAAAAGGCTTATAGTTCATAGGTTAACGAATTGTACGAGTTAGTAGAGACTTGGACGAAGATAAGGAGACGAGAGAAAATCAGGTTATGGATATACGAGTAATAAACGGAATCGAATTCCATCCGTTCGTGTGCGGATGTACGAGTAGCAATGGATGTGAATTCTGCGGTATGCAATCAGAGTTGAGGTTTAGACCATGGGATGCAGGTAAAAGTAGTCGATTGTCTTTTTGTTTGTTCCGTCGGAGATCGGACAGTATTTGTTTGATTTTAATGGAGCAAATGTGTCGCAAAACCAGAGCTCCACTATGAAAGATCTGGGCCATTAATCATTACATTAGTCGTAACAAAAGGACTAAGGAAACGAAATACCATTAAGGAAAAGTATTTTTCTATCGTGGAAGAAATGACAGGCCATTGTTTGGGATCTGATACCTATTACCTGCCGAGATAAACGGGTATCAAGGACGATGACATGACGTTCTGCGTTAGCCTTTGTGTGTCTAACTTAAAAACGCAGGTGTAGCAGCTTTTTCCCACCAAAGTTGGCCGTTCTGAGGTTAGACAGGTGGTTTTAAATTTTCAAATTATATTTGGTTTAGGGATAATTATCGGCGGTGTATCTACAATAGTTGAATAAGTTTTATTTAATATTTCTTAGTATTCGTAGGCATTAGCATAATGAAGCATTAATATCTATTCCAAATTTTCAGAAATAAATTATCTTTATCGAATACCCGGCTCAAGTTACAAAATCAAACTTTTAAAAGTGACTGAAATTTTGATTTATTAGTTTCACGAAGCAGATAAATGATGGTGGTAGTTATAGAAGTTATCCAGAAATATTATATAAACACAGCAGTGTACACGCCATTTTCCGTTCTCTCGCCTCGTACGCCTCCGATCTTTGCATCTGAGTTAAAAATTGGCAGCCTGTTTCTTTTGCGAGGAACGAGGTACAATGAAAGAAAACTATTGCAAGTATCCAATATCTCTTTTAACAATGAAAGACTATGTTTAGTTTCTACAAGTTATCAGCTGAATATATTAGACCTGCCTGATAGTATGCGCCACTGATCCTACTAGAATGTTGCTTTTTTTCTTGAAATGTAAACCAGTGCAGTGCTATAGTCACCAAAGTCACGACAGCTTTCGGAAATAGACCGAAGTAATAACTAACAATTAAAAACTAACAACTAACAACTAACAACTAAAAACTAACAACTAACAACTAACAACTAACAACTAACAACTAACAACTAACAACTAACAACTAACAACTAACAACTAACAACTAACAACTAACAACTAACAACTAACAACTAACAACTAACAACTAACAACTAACAACTAACAACTAACAACTAACAACTAACAACTAACAACTAACAACTAACAACTAACAACTAACAACTAACAACTAACAACTAACAACTAACAACTAACAACTAACAACTAACAACTAACAACTAACAACTAACAACTAACAACTAACAACTAACAACTAACAACTAACAACTAACAACTAACAACTAACAACTAACAACTAACAACTAACAACTAACAACTAACAACTAACAACTAACAACTAACAACTAACAACTAACAACTAACTACTAACAACTAACAACTAACAACTAACAACTAATAACTAACAACTAACAGCTAAGAGATAACAATTAGTAACGAAGAAAAAACAATATCCAAGAAGACGTAGAAAAAAACGTGAATAGAAATGAGGGTAGATCGTGTGGTAGGCGGTTGGGAAATTAACTACATGGACACCCGAGTCCTTATGTGACAAATGGCAATTCGTGTGGCGCATTGATTGACATGGAAGGGTGAGGGTGAACAGTGTCAGATTTCCTGTCACTAAACTAACCTCCATTGAAATTTAACGTTTTTTTTTCAAGTGCTTGTTTTTACCATTTTGTCTTGGCAGAAGAAAAACGTCATATCTGCAAAGGATATCCGCATCTTTTCGGATAGTCAGGCCGCTATCAAAACCCTGGATTCTGTCTCACAAAATTCTGGGTTTAACTGCCGATGATCTCTCAGGGATATGGCAGAGCAGTTCAGCATCCACCTATATTGGGGGCCGGGCCACAGAGATATTCCAGGGAATTGTAAAGCCGATGAAATCATCAAAATTGGAACCACTCTACCGACCCAACCTGAAAAAGGTATCATCGGTATACCACTCGCTACGTGCAAACTAATAGCCGGATGATAATAGAAGAGCAAGCCTTAGGTGAACTGTTGGGTCAACTTGTCTAACGACCAAAGAAATCTGCCCAAAATTGTATCTGAATTTATCTTTCAAAATACAATACCAAACATCTCAGCGTTGTCATAGGTGCCATCACTGGACACTGTCTTATAGGCACGCATGGCAAAAAGTTTTGGCGTTTTTACAAACGACTTGCAGAAGCTGCATGGATGAGGAGGAGGAGGAGGAGGAGGAGGAGAGAATCCTCCACCTTCCTGCACATGCCAAGCTTTGCCTCGAAACTTCACCTAGGAGCTTTCTTGTCCAATGACTTAAGCTATCTGAATAGTATAGACGTCAGCAGTTTCCTACGCGTCGTCAGAAACTTAAATTGTTTCCAACAGTGGGATTATCACAGATCCACGTGGCATCATAGCCCATCCATTATCTGGAAAATTCGGCATAAAGATTATGCTTTCAAAGCTTATAAGGTCCAATTTGTACGGGAGCTGCTTTGTTATCTTAAAATTTTGTTCAGTGGTAAGGCTAATTTTTGGTAAGACCGCTCCATAAACAGGCAGAATTTCGCTATTTTGAGCGAGGACAACTCTTAAGAAGTTCGCAGATGCCGTCAAATGCACTCTATCAACGAAAGTATCGCTTTATTAAAAACACGATTTGCGAATATGGTCATTTCAAGAAATGGACCTGTCAGTTGGCCACCAAGATCATGGCGTCAAATCGCCATAGGATTATTTTCCCTGTTGCTACGTCACGTCAATAGCATACGCCGAAAAACCAGCTATGATTTTCGTCTTGAGATAAAATATTGTTCGAGTAATGGTCATGGTAGATATATGCCCGAAACTTAAATATTAAAGGACATGACATAGTCTTTTAAATGAATTTTATAAATCGCCAGCAAGTCAGTTTCTTTGTGTTTTATTTAAACAAGTAAGTCTGAACCTCTTAGGAAAGCGTTCTTTACTTGTAGATACGTGGGTTCTAAACATGTTTTTCCGACCTTGGAAGCTCTATGGGCTATCACGAATTTCTACCGTCTTAATATGCAAACATTGACCTTATCATTGCCAAGGATTTGAATGCAAATACGGGCATTTGTTCGTTCTTACAATCCATGTTGTTAAGGTTGCACATCACCATTGAAACCTACTTACTATTTTAACAGACGCCTTTGGAGATACTCATATAGTCGGTGACTCCTGAAATTCTAGCACAGAACTACTAACTTTCAAAGGTAGCTTATTGAGATTTCCGATAGTTTGACCCTTAATCTGGAGATTAGGTCATCCTTCAACTCTCGATCTGGGGCTTTGTCTTTCATTAATCTAAGGTGGTTGATGTATCTAAGCCTTTTGGACTACACTGAGCCTTTTCCATTTGCCTTCCTTGCATACAAGATAAGGTGGAAGTTGAGGGATTAACATTTACTGGAGACCAGGTGAATTATATTCCGCTTGTAGGTATAGGTGTCTATTGGCAATGACATTTTGCCCGAATGATTTATTAACAAAATGAATTTCGTCTTGTAGTGATCTATTCTTAAGCCAGCTTTAATTGCAATTAACGCTTCTTTGTCCGTGTTGCCAGCATAGACTAATAGGTGGGCGGAATGTACTTCCTACATGTTAACACGTGTCCCACGTATTACCTAGACATTTCATTATTTAGTTCTCAGCGCTCAGTTTTTGGAGATTATAAGGGCACTCGTTAACGCGCAAGATTTCAGGAGACAAAAACTACCTTATGCAGTCCAGAAATTGATGTGTGTAGGTGAAAAATTTCCTCTGTAACCATGATTAGCCAGTAAAGAATGACATACTGATTGTAGTCTTTAGCTATTCCAGGTAGGTATGCTGAGGTGTCCGAAGTTGATCTAAATGCTTATTATAGCTGGACAGCCGTGGTGTGGAGTAATATTCGAAAAGTTATGAGAGTCGACGTAAGAATTTATATTTCAGAATCTTTTTGCAGGAAAACCTCGTGCTATTACACACTTTATTTGGCATAATGGTGATATCGATTTTAACATAGAGTCCCATAGTGCGATGTACTCTGTAAAGGAAGCGTAGGCACCACTCAATAGCACATGCAGCTTCGCCAGACGTGCGTCTGAACTTATTAGGCTGATAGATATTTTGAAGGCTCTGCAACGAACTAGCTTAGCTGGTTTGTCGCAACCTAACAATCTTGTACTCCGTTAAGATGTGTTACTTTTAGTGTGCCGCGTGCAGTACAAGAGCATAAAAGTCCACAAAAGGGGCAAACCAGCCAGAGTGCAAACACTCAGAATACTTCATGGCACATACATAAAGTCGAAAGTAGAGCCTCGCTTTCTCATGCTGCAGACTCACTTCTCAGAATAACTGATCAGAACTGGCTTACAACCAACTCGTATTACTGAAGGTGCAAATGAGCTAAGTAACACAACACGCCGTAGCTGGTATCTGTCTTGGATATGGTAATCGATGAGGCCATCAAAAACCTTTTTGCTTCGATAAGAAGGATAACGCTCTCGCCAATTCCATCGCCATTGAGGGTGCTTTCGGCAATTTTTGATGGCATGCATAACGCTGGAAAATACGGTGTAATATCACTGGTTTTGTGGATAAAAGCAACGCTGGTGAACAGAAATGTTATTGCAAATGCCGACTGCGGCCAATACGTGATACCGGGGCCATTCAGGGGTTGCCTGCAGGTCGGGGAGTTGTGGTTTCCGCTATGGTGCATGTTAGTGCACTCACTGCTTAGCGCTTACAATAATATCTACATACTGAAGAATATGCCTAGAACCTGGCTGCTCTAAAGCGCTAGCAGCCCTAAATGTGATCAACGGTTGGTGCACCAGAAATGGTCCTCCAATATATCGTATGGTGTATAATAAACTTCTTTAAACTGAACATGCCGAAAACCTCAACGAACTTTTGGCTTTTTAGCAGTGTAAGGGAACTTTCGGCAATACAAGGTTTGGTAAGGCTTGTAGGATGAACTGTTGAATATCCCTTTATTTAATATTATTTTGTACGGCCGCACCTTCCCGTAGTTTTTTGTACACCCGCACTTCATGTCATCTTCTGCTTAAAAATAAATTTTGTTTGGTATAACGCACACTGGATTTTGACGCACCGACTGTCCTTTGACTTTGGTTTTATGGACATTTCATCTGATGCAATGTGCTACACGAAATGAACACATTCATTATCACGAACCGATGAACGCATCCACTCCAACTTTATGGCTATTTGACAAGAGATATTTATGGATAGTTCACGCGTAAAAAGTTGTTGACGTCGATTGTTTGCAATCATGGAATGGGGCTCGCTCGAAAAACGTGTTGTCGTAATTGGCCTGCAAAAATGGGGCTACGAAAAGGCGAAATCTTTTGGATGTTGCGGCCACTTAAATTGACACGACATTTTGTGCATATTACAGACTGTTGTGCGAACGCCAGAAGTCATCAAAGCCGTGGAGAATCGAATCGAAAAATCGAAAGTATTGCTTCGCCAGTACGCGAAGAAAGGTCACAAGGGAATTGTTTTTACTGTCGAGAAAGCTTTCACCGTTGAAGAATCGTTCAACAAACAGAATGATAGAGTGTATCCTCTGTCATCACGACAAGCGCCTGAACTAGTTCTGAGAGTTCAACTTGGACACCAGATAATTTCTGTGATGGTTTGGTGGGGAGTATCCTACAATGGCGTCACCGAGCTCCATTTCTACAAGAAAAGTGTCAAAACTTCGGCGAAAGCATCATTTATCAAATGGACGTTTGAGAACGTTGTGTAGCCCCTCAACAAAATACTATTCGCCAATAAACCGTGGACCTTTCAACAAGACTCCACTCCAGTTCATTAAGCAAGAACGACCAAACATAGCTCAAACACCACGTTCCGAACTTCATTTCCACGGATGATATTCATTTCCAGACTTCAATCCATTAGACTACAAACTATAGTCAATTCTGGAGACTATGGCTTGCACTAGTCGACATACAAGTATTGAGTTTTTGTTGCATGGTCTTGTCCGAGCAGTGGACAATTTTCCAATGCAAGAGGTGCGTACTGCAATCGATAAGTGGACAGATGGAATTCGCAGTCGTCGGAAGGCAGATGGGGGCCATTTTCAATAAGTTTTCCTACAATTTGTAGCTATTGAGTGGCCCAATAAATAGAAAGTTTTGAAAAAATATTCATTCGTTTTCATTTTATTGGCTAAAAACCGTGTACCAATGTATGCATATAGTCCTGTTGCTGCTTCTGCTGCTGGTATTCGTCAAAGGTACTACTAGCTAAGGACTACTAGCAATACGTGTAGTCCCGTCCTTTGCTTCTCAATCAATCTCCAATAGACTTAGGAAGACCATCATTCTGTCTTACAGATGCGGATATCCAAACCAAGTGTTCCTTACCAGATTCGAAACATATCCAATTTGGTTGACATTTTCTTGATTGGAGAGTATCGTAGACGCTCACAATATTGAGATGAGTGATTGAGACTCCTAAATGTTAGAACGCTTCATATGCATGGTTGACTCTTACTCTAAAGTGGTGAGTTACTCCATTCTATGACTTGTGACAAATCCTTAAATTTTTTGTAATTTTGTTATGAGCAGCACAAAATAGCCTATTGCTCCTCTTTCCGTCTTTGATCCTTTTAGATTCTTGTTTTGAATTAGCCGTAAAATTTCAACTGGGCATAGTCGATGTTTTTATATGCTAAATTCTTCGAGGAAATGCTTTGCTGCAGGGTTTTCAGGAGCAGGAGTCGAAAGAATTATTGATGGGATATATAAAAATCTATCAAAGCTATCAACCCCAATTCCCTTTAATCTGACCCACTTCATCGTATTCAAATTTAATCACAGCTGTTCTCTTTACCGCCTGGAATGGAACCAGAATCGTAAATGGATCACTGAGTCCTAATTGTGCATACTCACTGGCATGCGAGAATGGGTTTGGCCAATTGATGCAAAAAATAAAGGACACAGGTGGCCATTAAACAAGCCCTCCACATCTATGTATATCGACCAACTATACCTTGTGTTAGTGTATTTAGTGCTCCGTTGAATGTGGAATACGTATACTAATATGCTCCACGAACCAACTAAGATTACCCATATATCCGGTGGAAAAAGCGAAATTGCAAAAGGACGACACAAAGCCAAAATGAGGTCACAGACATTTATCCGCGCCCGGGGCGACGTCACTGTTTCTGGATATAGTACAGGTACACGCACAAGTATGTACATTGTACATATGTATATCCGTATTCCAGAATCTACACCGCTAAGTGCAACATATGTATGGATACGTCTCCCAATGCACATTCATCCTTCACACAACGGTGCAATGACTCAAGGAAAACAGAAAAAAAAGAAAAATTAGACAGACACAAAATGCAGAGCTTCCCCCTGACAAAACCAGAAAAAAAGGACATTCAGGTGTAGGTATTTCTGTTGATTCATCTCATTTGTGTTTGTTTGTGTTATCTATGCGACTTCCTGGTTTACTACTTCAAGAAATTACTTATACCAAACAATGCACAGGGAATAAACAACAGAAAGTACGAGTTCAACATAGATTCAACTGAAAAGGACGTGTGCAAGTTAATGCAAGGATGCGTAAAATGTTGTCCTTTTTTGTTTTGTTTTAGTCATTGTTTGGCGAAGCCAGAGTCTTTCTCTCCTGATTGTCGGTAGAATGGCAGTTATCGGTCGACTTTAGCCAGGACAAACACCGCACAGAGTGTAAATGGTGGCAAAAAAGAAAAAAACGCGTTGAATCGTAAAAGGATTCGTTTTTCCCTTCTCCACCATATCAGATTCCAGAACATGAACATGAAGTGGTAGGAGGACGACTCTAACTACGTCTACAACTACAACTATGAAGCACTGGTAGAGCGGATAAAAAAACAACTCCCGAATGGGATTACCGGGCAAGTTAATGATGTTCTCACTCCTGTGGGGTCCAGCGGTAGGCATGTTGTACCATACATCCCCGTCGTTCTTTTTTTCTTCCGATGAAATAAACTCACACTTGAATTCGTTGTTCATCGTTCGTCGTTTGCCGTTCTCTGGGACTAAAACCCCAATGGTAATGCACGGTAAACGCAGTGGGATGTATCCTTAATAGGGTCACTATTCTATTTCAACGTGCGAGCATTTTGTTCACGGTATACTGACAAGGCCTGTTGTTGCAGGGGAGGAGGGGGGCATAGCTTTTTGATTTTAAGGACGAGTAGGTGGTAAATTGCCTTTTTGTGTGTGATGGATATACAATAATAAGTGGACGACAATGACTGAGAGAGAGGATGTAAAATAATAAGAAAATCTCTCCTGGTGATTCTTCTGTAAAGTCATTAAAGCGAAATCTGTTGAATACACCCCGTGTAAGGGTACCTTTTTTTAATAAAAATTATTTCACAAAAAAAAAAGAAAAAAAAAGTGCATAATGGACTTTTCTCTGTGGAGGTCTTTGTGTAAGGCACCATCGCTATTGTCATGACAGTTTTTCTCTCGTTTTTCTTATCCTCCGGGATATTATGTGCAAAAGGATTCAAAAAAAAAATTGCGAAAAAGTAAAAATTTCATTCATTGATGGCGGCAGATTTATTTCCCTCTGTGACAATGGAGATGGTTTTCGATTTTGATTGATATTGAAAGGCGAGATTTTGTCCTTATTTTTGCTTATGACGAAAAAAAAAACGAAGGAAAAAGGAAATTTATAATCAAAGTGAGAGTCTTAATATTGTGTCGTTGAAAGTTGATGTGAATTTTGAGGCAATGACAAGTAACCGTTTTATGAAGGATGAAGGACTTTGAAGAATGTGATTTATGAACTGAAAGTCCAAATAAAATGAACAGCACCGTGGAGGGAGGGTGAAATTTTGTACTGAATTAAGAGTTAACAAAAGCACCACGGTTGCCCGGTTTATGGGCTTTCTTGGGAGTATGAATGAGAATCTTTGAATGCCAATGAAGGGTAGTTTTTTATTGCTGTTATGTAAAATAGTGACTTAAGCAGTGTATTTGTGTAAATCTGCAATAAAGCTAAACTCAAAAAAATCAGCCTGCTATGCGCTCATGTCCTCACAGAATGGATGGAGAATCATACCAGTACCAGTATTTTTACGAGCCCCTGGACACAATCTACGAGCACTGCCCTACATATACCTTTCAAATCGTTTTATGACAACAAAGGAAAGGGTACATCCATGATAGTAACTTAAGAAAGCCTATGCCGTGTCATATCTGACCGGAATATCGTTATATCTAACACATGGTTCTCTCTTCTCAATATTCACAAACGAAAACGACGGTCAACTCATAATGTTGCGGCATTCCTTTGGACCCAATTTTTACGACATTTTGACATAATTGCGCCGATTATGCAGCAATTTCACTTTGCCTCCAGGTCAGCGAAGGTTTCTGGCTTGTTGGCATTGGCCATAGACTTAATGTAGCCCTAAAGGAGAGGAGGACAATTGACAAGACCAATTCCGGCAACAAGACGATCACTGTACTTCGCCTTCTATGATCCCAAAAATAATTGGTTAACATGAAGCTATAGCAGTCTTCCTCGACTGTATCCGACTCACAGGCGCCATCACTGAAGAAATAGTCCAAAGACACATATGGCATAAAAACCACACCTAATCGTAATTTTTTTCCATGCAATGGCTGCGGTTGGTACAACTCCGGCTATTCGGAGTTGTGGCAAATTACTAGCTAATCTATTTAAGTGCCTCTGTTTCACCGAATATCTCTGGCTTTAGACCTTACGTTCAATATGATCTTTTATGTACGAATAACCAGGTCTTTTAGCGACGCCCAACTTTTCAGAACGGTACAGATTCCATTTACTGCGGTCTTGACCTGCCGACTCGCAATGTTGTCTCCTCTTCTGGCATTGCACTTTTGGCAGGCACGGCAATATTATGATACGTCTTACTTAGTACAGATGTCTCATGTTTTTAACGTAAGTACCTGCCGTATGGGCTTAAACTTACGGGATGCCCATACATCCATGGGAGCAAGGATACGCCTTGCCAACGCTCACCAATGATTTTCACTGTTTTAGATACTCGTACCAATTTAGAACTGTGTTGCCGGCACAAGTTCCACCCTTGGTATGAGTCGAGGCCGACCTAAAACCTCTTACTGCTCTTAGGGTCGCAGCACCCAGCACTTATTGCAACTCCACATTGAGTCAACCAAGGAAAACCAAGGAAAACCAAAGGAAAACCAAAGGAAAACCATAGGAAGACCCTTCCCGCGATTTTGGGTTTAAACCACAGCCACCATGACGCTCCCACAAGGGGGCATACCTCTAACAAGTCAGGCCCGGACCGAGATCCGGGGGGCTCCTGACTCCCATGGTACCGTGATTTAAGTCCTGGTAGGGACTACCGGTGGTCCAGCCGCCAACAAGACCTATGACCGGCAACTTGTGACTGATCAAATCGTAGCAACCTTCGGTAGCGTCATCTGAAGATGTTTACGATAAGACCAGTACTTTGCTCTGCCCCCGTTCATTATTAGACAACGTTATTAAAGGGCGAAGCCTTGATAATTGGGCGGGGGCCCCTTACTTAGTACAGATGTCTCATGTTTTTAACGTAAGTACCTGCCATGTGGGCTTAAACTTACGGGATGCCCATACATCCATGGGAGCAAGGATACGCCTTGCCAGCGCTCACAATGATAATCATTATTTGATACCAATTCGGAACTGTGTTGCCGGCACAAGTTCCACCCTTGGTATGAGTCGAGGCCGACCTAAAACCTCTTACTGTTCTTAGGGTCACAGCACCCAGCACTTATTGCAACTCCACATTGAGTCAACCAAAGGAAAACCAAGGAAAACCTAAAGGAAAACCAAGGAAAACCATAGGAAGACTCTTACCCGCGATTTTGGGTTTAAACCACAGCCACCATGACGCTCCCACAAGGGGGCCTACCTCTAACAAGTCAGGCACGGACCGAGATCCGGGGGGCTCCTGACTCCCATGGTACCGTGATTTAAGTCCTGGTAGGGACTACCGGTGGTCCAGCCGCCAACAAGACCTATGACCGGCAGCTTGTGACTGATCAAATCGTAGCAACCTTCGGTAGCGTCATCTGAAGATGTTAACGATAAGACCAGTACTTTGCTCTGCCCCCGTTCATTATTAGACAACGTCATTAAAGGGCGAAGCCTTGATAATTGGGCGGGGGCCCCCCTTACTTAGTACAGTTCGAGGATAACATAGGCCTCACCTAACAAGCCTCTCTAGCTTGCTAGGTTCTTCACAAACTCGTCCCCTTCCACTTGTGCGCGCCACCTAAAGCGACGTCTATTTCTACTGCATTGTAACTCCGGATTAGATGAGAAGACTCTGCAGAGCATTGGTCTCCATTCGCTCTACACGTCCTAGGCATATCAGGCTGACTGATGCACAGTTTTTTGACTAGATCAATGTTACCGTACCGTATCCTTCTTAGCCCAAAAAACAGCGATTGTCAAGAGTGATTCTTCGTTCGAGTAATTACGAGTACGAGCTTGAAGTTATAGCTATCGACTGTGACGTTCTGTGTAATTCAATACTAGCGAACACACAGGTGACCGATTGCTGAGTTCTGCCAAGATATTTGGGTATCCTTAAAATGCTTGCACTGTGTGTAAGGGCGAAGTAAAATTAGGGAGGAAAAAAACGAGAGGTACCGATGAAGGTTGGTTTTAAATGTTTTTAGGTTATAATGAAAAGCTCCGCAGGGCATTCCACAAGCGAGTTTTACGGCTGAGGAATGAATCACGATATTTCAGAGTACATCCGAAAGTGGTCTTGAGGGCGTACTGATGAGCATTCTTAGCGAGACGGGTGTTACTGTTAAAAGTTTGAAGGGGCGGAATGCTACCAGCGATTTCTATAGAGCACTGGTGGTAGAAATAGCGATAAACAGAGTGAGACACTAGACATTAGGTCGGTGTTCAGGGGTGTTCATTGTCAGAGTGATATTAGTATCACCTATGAGTTTTATTACACGGTTTTAAGTCCTATCTAGCAGGTGCAGAGATATTTTAGGCGCACCTGCCCATATGTGGGCACTGTACTCCAATTTCGGGCAAATAAATGCCTTATATATTGAGGCCACATCAGAGATGATATATTTCTTACATATCTTGAGTAAATATAGATGTTTCGCAGCATTTCTGGCGACATCGAACATGTGGTCATTCCAACGTAAGTTGTCATTGACACATATACCTATAATAGAAATGGCTGGGTGTTTACATTTCGGTTTAACGACAGCAGACAGCATTTTGTTTTGGAAGCATTAAATTCTACTTTATTAGTGGCTCCCAAATATGTTATGCTGTTAATATCAGAATTTAATGAGCTTAACATACACTATCGTTTCCCTTCTATACCCAAAGAATAGGGACAACACAAAAAAGGATGAGGCTCGATTAGAAAGTGGTGTGTATCGTATTCAACCTCAAAGGTTTTTACCTGGATCTGCAGGAGCGTGAAAATTTGGTCGATTGCAACTTTCCTAGATAGGGGCCAATCAATATTGACGAAGGATTTCAAACGATCACACAAGGCAGCAGATACGATTTTATATGTGATGGTAAAGAGACTAAGCCTTCATACGAGTATGTTAATTGGTGCAGCTAAGTGGGTCTCATTTATTGTGGATCCATTCTTCGGGCATATTTTCTGCCTTAAATAGCTCGGCTAGTAGGCCTTCCAGCCCAGCTGCCTTGTTGTACTTAAGCTTGGATATTTCTATCTTTACTTCGTTTCGGTCAGTTGTCTGCCTATTCTGCTAGACGGCCGTTGGGTAGTTTGCAAAATAATTTTTTCCATATTCTCCGCACCGACTGTGATGACAAGGATTCTTTTTTAGAACTACAGACTTCTCTACTGGTCTTGTTGCCTTGACACATCCCCCTTGCCTGTAGGTGAAACTTCCGTAAGTTGCTCCTGGAGTACAAACTCTCAATATCTTCGATGGTGAAGAAGACTAACGTGATGAACATCTCTTTTGTTCATAGAGGTCATGACCGACTGTTCCATATTGTACAATAGTTCAGCGTACGCTTCTTGTTTAGCTGCATGTGTCGGCTGATACTCTTCACCAAACCAGGGATTTTTAGTGGTGGTCAGGCTGTGACGTCAATAATGGCATGTTGGGTACGTTTCCACTGGTCTTTGACACTTGATGGTGGTGGCATAGCAGTTGATGAGATATTTCGGGATACGCCGTCAGAAAATGGTATGTATCATTTCAGAGATTCCCTCTTTGTAAAATGGAGCGCATCTTATGAAAAACAGTTTAGATGTCCGAACCAATGTATAATAGATTGGTCATTGCCTCCATATTACGTCTTCGGATATTGGCAACACCATAACTAAGAAGATATACCGTGGGGAGACTTAGTGCTGAATCTGTACATTCGTTACAAACAGCATGGACGCGTATCCCTCAACTCCTTTACATCTTTCAATAAGGGCTCAGTATCAGCCGCAACTAATTTTGTGGGTATCACCCGACTACTCTTACAAAACCATCATTCGGCAAAGGGTGCCGGCAGTTATGTATAGCTAAACAACTTGCCTGTGAAGCGGCGCTGTACATATGAGTGGAAGCGGATTTTGTGGTCTAAGATGGATGAGGAACATTTTTATTCGATATTCTGCTCTTCCCCGGAAAACAAAGTCTCAAAACAATCCAAAACGTGGTAGGTCGTTGAGAGCTGTACAGCACGCCTACGCCGTTCACTACCCTGATGGTTGCAGGTGCAAGTGCTGAAAAGTTGTGTGGACTAAGCCTTTTGATAATTTTTCAGCGCTAAAAAGGCCAAACTTTGAATGTAACGTCAGTTATCAATATGATACCTACGTGTACATATTTTGAAATGTGTGAAGGCCCATAAAAAGTAGTTTTTATTGCTATCATTGCTCGAAGTTGATTTTCAAAGTGAATGAAATATTTCGTATAAGCCCTTTGTTTGGAAGCTTGTTTCGCTCCCTTAGAAAACGTTAATTTACCATTGGAAAATATTTTTCAGGGGGATACTTGATATTATCAGGTCAGTATCAGAAATATAGGTTTGGTTAGCCGCAACGCTGTTCAAGAAGCTGTATTTTCTTCACTGCGTGTGAGCGGGCCACTTACTTGGCTTCCATTGTTAATAGAGCGACGTATTGCTGGTGCTGTGAAGATCAAGATACATATATGTAATTGCGCCAGTTGAAACAGAACAGCTCTTGTTCGTCGCATTGTCTCAACATAATAATAATAATTAGTTCGGTTTTCAATAATATCCTGTGTTGTTGGTTTGTCCAAATTCCATCCAACAATCCCAACAGCAGCGTAGGGAATGTCCGTCCGTCTTGCAATCACCAAATACATAAGACAGGCTGTCGTGCACTGTCACTGTCTGTCACTGTTGTGAAGAATCCGAATGAGTCGATTCGCCATCGTGCAGAGCAATTGGAGCTATGCCTATCCACTTTGTGGAAGATTTTACGAAAAGATGGCTTAAGAGCTTACAATATCCAGCTGGTGTAAGAATTGAAACCGCGTGACCATTATATATATGCGCCGAAAACATGATTCAGCTTGATCCTCATTTTCAACGCAAAATTTTGTTCTTCGATGAGGCCCAGTTTTGGTTAAATGGATATGTAAACAAGCAAAACTGCCGAATTTGGAGTGGAGAACACCCAGAGGCCTTTGTCGAGACGTCCTTACAACCATTCAAACTCACTGTTTGGTTTGCTTTATGGGCCGGTGGAATCATGACTTCTGACTTCTTCGTTCCTCAGTTGAATGGGATTGCCGTGACAGAGTTTTGATTTCAACGAGATGGCGTAACATGCCAAACGGCGACAAGCAAGCATAATTTCGTGTTATGGACATGTGAATTGGCCTCCACGATCATGTGATCTCACACCTTTAGAGCACTTTCTTTGGGAGTACGTGAAGTCACTAGTCTATGCCGATAAACCAGAGATGCTGGACGATTTGGAAGTAAACATTCGCCGTGTTATTGCTGATATACGGCCCCAGTTGCTTGATAAAGTAGTCGAAAATTGGATTTCACGATTGCGTTTCATTTGAGCTAGCCGTGGTGCGAATATGCCCAATATCATATTTAGACACTAATGCCATAAAATTATATATGAAATAAAGCGACTATCATATACATTAACATTAGTTTCAACTGTTTTATTTCATATTGAATTTGTATAAATCTAAAAAAAACACGCTTTATATGGAAGGATCGGCACCACTTTATTCGAATTTGTCAGGTCCTTGTTGATATCGTCATTAACTGATTTATTAACAGGATTACCATCACTCAACTGAAACTTCCCCAGGGTTCTGTTAGCAAAAGCAGACTGTTAAAGAAAAATCGATCCATCTGTCTGATGTTTAATCTTAAAGCGAGCCTCTTAAACGTTGACTTCAAAAATCATTTTTAACAACTTCCCTGTCCAATGACTCATATATGACTCACGAGAGCGTATTAAAATAAGTTCAGGAGTCACATGTGACTCATTTTTTAAATAGATTTTGGACAGATTTTTTGTTATGAACGTGGTGAGACATTTCTTTTAATTAAACGTAGACGTATAGCAAAAAACCTAATTTTTAAGGAAAAAAAAGAAAATTTCGCAATTTTTTCCTAAAAGTTGTCCTTTAGCCAGTAGAAGAGGCGCAATATATACAACTCAAATACAAGAGATAATGTTTCGTATTTGTAAAAGAATATGAAAATAAATCAAGCATGTTTCAAATTATAACAATCTAGGCAGAATGCCTTTTTTACACATTTTGCACTCAGTGTGTACTTGCTTCGCTTTTCTGGCCAAGGTAGGTAGGTAGGTAGGTAAGAGTTACTGTTGGAAATACTAACCCACCTAGGCCTATTGTCCCATTGTGATACCACGTGGATCTATGATCCTCTTACTAATGGAACCAGTTTGAGCTTATAATAAAGCGTAGGAGACTGTAAATGTCTATGTTTTCTAGGTCGTTTAGGTCGTTGTAGAAGAAAGCTCCTAGATTAAGCTTTCTTCTTTAGGAGAGACCTGGACATGTACAGAGTAGGTGGAGGATTGTCTCCTCCTCTTCCTCGTCCATGCACCTTTTACAGAAATCGTTTGTAAAAGCGCCAAGCCTTCTTGCGTGCTTGCCTATGAGGCAGTCTCCAGTGATGACACGTATTATGGCGCTGAGATGTTTCCTATTTAAAAGGATCAGACACATAGAGCGAATCAGATCTAGCTTTGGAAGATATCTTTGGTCGCTAGACATCTTTGCCCAGCAGTCCACCTACGGTCTGTTTTTTTGTTGGCATCCAGCTTTAATGCTAGTTTGCACGTAGCGATTGCTATACCTATACTACCCTTTTCCGGTAGAATAGGTAGAGTGGTTCCAATTTTGGCGAGTTCATCGGCTCTGCAGTTCCCTGGAATGTCTCCATGACCCGGCATCCAGCAAAGGTGAATGTTGAACAAGGACGATTTTAGAATATAATGAGACCGAGTCCAGGGACTTGATAGCGGCCTGATTATCCAAAAAGATGCGGATATCCTTTGCAGATATCACGTTTTTCTTCAGCTAGGACAGAGCTCCTTTAATCGCCAAAATTACCGCCTGGAACACTCTACAGTGATTTGGAAGAGAAGCTTAGATTTAGCTTATCTAAGAAAACACCGCCACCAACTCCGCTATCGGTTTTAGATCCATCTGTGTAGAGATGGATTGACTTATGCTCCATGAAAGCATCTTCCTCCTAGTTTACATAAAAGTTTTTGTCAAACCAAAGTTCAGGTATGGTGTAATCGATGTTCTCTGTGAGGATTCCTAAGGCGTTAAGAATGTTGGTGTGGCCAAATGAATTATTTGTCCACTGTTTGGTCGTTTTAAGGCGAATAGCTACAGTCGCAGCTACTTGCCTGCTGAAGATATCTAGGGGTGTCAAATGAAACAGAATGTTTAAGTAATTTAAGTAATGCCCCAGAGGGGGTAGAACGCATGGCCCTGCTTATGCATATACATGCTGTTCTTTGGACTCTGCTTAGTTTACTACAGTTGACTGCATTGTCTAAGGCCGTCCACCAGACGACAACCCCGTAAGTAAGTATCGGTCTTATGAACGAGATGCATAACCATTGGGTTATAGTTATAGGTTGAAGGCCCCATTTATTCTCAATGGCTTTTTTGCAAGAGAATAAAGCTATTACAGCTTTATTGACTCTTTCTTGAATATTAGGTTTCCAGTTTAGTTTCCTGTCAAAACTGAGACCGAGATATACTGCTGTATCGAAAAATACTAAACTGGTACCGTTTATTGAATGAGGGTCTATAATTGGAATTTTGAATTTCCTAGAAAAGAAGACAAGATCAGTTTTATGTGAGTTTATTCCCAATCCACAGCGATCTTCCCAGCGGGATAATCTATTGAGAATTACTTGAAGGAGTTCTTTAATGGTATTGAGATGCTTACCTGAGACGGCTATAGCAACGTCATTCGCAAAGGCAATCAGCCTGCTACTACCCGCTTCCAGGTATATCTGCAGTTCATTAACCACTAAGTTCCAGTGAAGGGGAGAGAGGACTCTCCTGACACATCTTTTAGCAGAAGTCTCACCCAGTTTGGAGTTGATTATCCTGCAATTTAGTATAAAACTGTTCAACAAGTGAGTCATGTATCTTAAGAGCTAACAGCGTAGTTGTGATGGCGGATGTGCTGAAGTTTTTAAAGGGACCATTTAAGTCCAGATACGCGACCATTAGGTACTCTCTATTATGTAGGAATCGTTCGATGTCAGTCGGTAAATGTAGAGCCGTTTCCACCGACTTTCCTTCACAGTAGGCATGTTGAGCCGTAAACAGAAGTCTTGGATCAATTTTAGCTCGTATATGGATATCAGTCAGTCGTTCTAGTGTTTTCAGAAGGAAAGACGATAGACTTCTAGGTCTGAGGTCCTTTGGGACAACATGAAAACTTTTTCCGGCTTTGGGAATGAATACTACATTAACTTCTCTCCATAACAGTGGAATGTGGATAAGTTCTACACAGCTCCTCATAATATTTTCTAACACAGGCAGAATAATATCTGTGGACCTCTGTAGCTCGGCAGGTGTTATACCGTCCACACCAGCTTGTATGGTTTGAAGCTATGCAGCGCCAATAGCAGTTTTTCTCTTGTAATCAGACCATGAATTTTGGTCCCGATTGCAATAGGCCTGTTTGGGCTGCTACTGGCCGCGAGTTGGGAGCTACCTGGAAGGTGGGTATCAAGTAGAGGTTGAGTAAGTCATCACTTGAGGTTGTCCAGGAGCCATCGGTTTTTTTTAAAACAGCTAGGCATCATATGATTTGTAGAGAGGATTTTTCTTAGCCGCGATGCCTCAGAGGTTTCTATGATTTTGTCACATAATGACCTCCAGGATTGTCGCTTTGCCTTCCTCAGCTTTTTTTTTTTTTGTATAATTTGAGGGATTCTTTGTATGAGTCCCAGTCAGTCCCTTTTCTTGTGCTTTTTGCTAAGTTGAAAAGTTTTCTACAAGAGTTTCTGAACAGCAACAGTGCCGATGTCCACCAATGTGGCTTTTCCTTGCCTCTTCGTTGAATAAGAGGCAGGAAGCTGCCAAAAACTGATTGAGAGCCAGAGTAAATTCCTTGACTTTAATGTCAAGCTCATTGGTGTCACGCGGGGGACGCGGTTTTGAGAATAGCGTTGCAGACAGTATTAATCTGTATTTTGGCCAATCAGTTTTCCTGTAGTTCCGTCTTTTCTGGCCAATAACCCTTGATTTTTCAATTTGATATATCACTCGGTGCATTTTTTTCTTACGAGTTTATTGCCTACATTTCGTGGAATTTCTTGAAAACTATGCCGAGGATTACTTTAAGAAGCAATTGAATTTGGACACCTTGGAGTGCTAGAGGAAACTGAAGACCTTTGACGGAGATTATTTTCTATAGTTGATGCTGCTAGTACAAGAAAATGTCGGAATAAATATTCTTGGACTTGTAAAAGAGTCAAACTTGTGTACCAAGTCAAACTTTTACATAATGGAGAATGGGATGAAGAAAGTTGGTCCGAGATATCCATACCTTTATTGACTGCATTATAGTCGATTATTGCGTCTGATTTTATGACGTCAACTCTTTTTTCAGCCACGATAAACATACCACCTCCATGGAATGTTGAAATCATAAGCACGTCACGTTTGTCACACCATTTCAATACAGTATAGAAATTGTCCTTTTGTCTAACTATTTGTTCTCCTCTTTTTAACTTGACTTTTACAACTTTTTCTGGCAAATTTTTTTACTGGTACTCCGCCAACGGTAAACTGGTATAATAGTTGTCAGCAACAATAATACGACCTTCGTCTAAAAGCGGTTCTATAAGCTATACCACTGTTGACCTGTTTTATCGAGACCCTCTAACTGATGCGATATTCCGGGATAAATTTGGTAGGACTTTGTGTAACTATTAATTGTGCAAGCCTTATTATTTTCTTCCTATATTCACTCGGTTATACTTTGTTATAATCAACTTTCCATGAAATTTGACCATGGACTCATCAACGACTATAATATCGGACGGTATGTAAAGACTACGAAAATTATTTATTACTTTATGTATAAGTGGGTCTATTTTGTGAGTCCTTTGTTCTCCAATAATACCTCTTTGGACTTCTGTAAAGTGCCAACATCTTCTTAGAATTGAGGTGAACCTGTTGTATTAATATTAATTCTATGCATAAGAGTGTTCAATTGAGGGTTTAGGATTGAGACCCATATACATAATTACTCCAAAAAATGTTTTCAAATCTTTTCCATCGAGTCATTCGATTAAATTGTGCAGTACGTACTTCCTTCAACAACTTCAGTAATTTCATTTGGTACAAAATAAGCATAGATTTTGTCTAAACTTACTCGTCCGTCTTCAATAATTGCGGCAATGTTCTGGATACCGTGATTACCAATAAATGTTTTTCTCCCTAAAAGCAGAACATCTCTTTTCCATTCGAAATCAGGCGCATTAGATGACGATAAACTTCCCGGCGTTTGTGAAGGATTCTCGATACTCCTGTCTGCCCTACTTGCTAAGTTTGCAATTACCTCAGTATCCTCGCTTCCTTCATCTTCATCATCCTGCTGATACTCTTCATCACTTGCACCACTGTTAGCTTACAAAAACAAAAAAAAAAAACAGTGGGCGTGGGGCATTCGTAAATACGTTGTATGAGGACAAGGAAGTTGTTAAGTAACCTATGTGTTCACTGGTGTCCACTTCATTTCGAGAAGTCGGACAGTCATCGATGTAAATTATAATGAGATTTTTTCCTCTACGAAGACACATGGATCAGCTCCTATGTCCTTTAGTTGAAAATTTGAAAATTATGTGTTCCACCATTTAGAAGCTTGTTTTAAGCCATAGAGGCGGTTTCTTAGCCTACACACACGGTCGGTCTTACCTTCAAACGCATGTGCATGGGCTAAAGACACCCCTACAATTAACCCCGTTTTGTAGAGACAGTCCTCTAATAGCCAGCTTTGCCTTACACCTCTCGGTTTGCATGATTAATTTTAAACACGCAACGATTATCAATCCTTTTCTTTCGAAGTGGCAGGTTGACCAATTCACAACCATTATTTTTTATTGATAGGGCGGATTTCTTCCTCCATAACTGCTTGCCATTTTTGCTTATCCCTGGGCTCTAGGACCTCCTCATAGTTTCTATCTATCTTTGTGCTATCCTTGTGCTTAACTGCACCCAAAATAAATCAGAAGGTTTTATTTCTGAAAATAATTTTTTTAGGCATGTTGGTTACGTACTGTACGTGCGAATATATTTTAAGGAACAGAAATGTTAAGAGCTATATCCTCATTTTTCGAAGTTTGGTTCTCTAATTCAAGTACTCTAACTAGGCAGATCTCTGATCTGTCGCCTTTTTTTTATAATCAGCGCTCGCTCAAGGAGTTTGAGTACCCTTAAGGTGATTGTACACAGCGCGGGCAAAGGAAATTTAGGGAGGAAGAAAAGAGAGGTACCGATGTACATTGTTTTTAAATGGTTGCAAGTTATAACGACCAGGAAATACAGAGATCGGCAGGGCATTCCATAAGCGAGTTGTACGGCTAAGGAACGAATCACGATATTTTAGAGGACGTCTGAAAATGGGCTTGAGAGTATACTGATGAGCATTCATAGCGAGACGAGTGTTACGGTTGAAAGTTTGAATGGGCGGAATGCTACTGACGATTTCAGTGGAGCACTGGTGGTGGAAATAGCGATAAAACAAAGTGAGACACGAGACATTTCGTCGGTGTTCGAGGGTGTCCATTGATTGACTCATATTAGTATCATCAATAGGTTTTATCGCACGATTTTGAATCCTATCTAGCAGGTGCAGATAGGATGAATGCCTTATATATTGAGGCCAGATCAGAGGGGGTAAAATATTTCTTACATCGCTTCAGGAAACCTAGAAATTTCGCAGCATTTTTGGCGACATCAAATAAGTGGCCATTCCAACGTAAGTTGTCATTGACACACATACGGAGAATAGAAAATTTTTCGGTTTCGACGATGCAAGTGCCATTCATGGATAATGGCTGGGTGTTTAACTTTCGCTTTAACTACAGCAGACGGCATTGTGTTTTGGAATTCCACTCTGTTGATAGTTCCCCAATTCGTTATGCTGCTGATATCGGAATTTAATGAGCTTAGCATACGCTGCCGTTCTCGTTCTACAGCCGAAGAGCAGGGCCATGAGTCCAGGAACGAATATGAAAAGCAGAGAGTACTGATATCAGCAAAGGAATATGTTGGATTAGAAGTAGAGTCAAGAGATCATTAATGAAAATTAAAAAGAGTGTCGGAGACAGAACGAAGGGTACAGCATTTATTTTGTGAATATCACACTTGAAACCATTTAAGACAACTTGAATTGAACGTTCCGAAAGGTAATTTCTAATCCATTGAAGAAGAGAATCGTCGATCCCAAATGCACGCATTTTCGACAAAAGAGCCTGATGCCAAACTCTGTCAAATGCCTTAGAAATATCAAGTGTAACTATCTTGCTTTCGCCAGATTGATGTACGCTTTGGTTCCACTTTTCGGTGAGAGATGCCATCAAATCACCAGTGGACCTGTTGCTACGAAAACCGTACTGCGGATCATTGAGAAGTTTTTCGTGCTTCGAGATATTTCATGAGCTATGAGCGTTTCCATGACCTTGGAAATAAGGGACGTAAGTGCAATGGTTTGTAGGAGGAGAGAGAAGATGATTCGCCTTTTTTAGGGACGGGCTGGACAAATACTGTTTTCCATCTGCTCGGGAAGATTCCTAAAGAGTAGGATTGATGAAAAAGCTTACGCAGTGGTTTCGCCAGCGAGGAAGAACACATCTTCAGAAGAAGGGGGGATATACGATCTGGACCAGCGGATTTATGTATGTTGAGATCTTTAAGAACTCTTGCTACTACACGAGTGCGAAAGTAGATTCGTCCCATTGAAGATTCGACGCACTCAAGTGTAGGCGGAAACAAAGCACAATCTGGGAGTGTTGAGCTGGCCGCAGAGTGTGCAGCAAGCATATTGGCCTTGTCCAAAGAGCTGACAGCTGGAATGTCATTGTAAATAAGCGTTGGGATGGAGGATGAGGCGTAATTTCTAATGTTTTTGACGAACGACCAACAATTTTTACTGCCTTTGGAACATTGCAGTATTTTTTGCCTCAGTTTTTGGTCGCAGTGGAATTTCACACGGTTAAGAAAGGCGTTGCAGTCATTTCTGGCTCGTTTGAACTTTTTTCGGTTTTCCTCTGTCGGGTTGGTCTTGAAGGACCGAAAAAATATTTCTCTAACCCTGACGGCCTCTTTACAGCTCGAGTCGTACCATGTTTTATCCGATGAGGAATAAAGGATCTTATTCCAAAGAGAATGGTGTCTATAATCATTTCAGCATTTTTTTTTTTTTTTTTTTTTTTTTTATAATTTACGCGCGCCTAAGGGGTTGATACCCTTTTACTGTTGCCAGGGCGCGGGCGGAAAGATAGAAGGAGGAGAAAGGAAAATTGTTTTTGTAGTGGTTTGAAACTCAGGTGTGTTTGGTTTCTATGTTTGCTCTCCAGGGGTGGGAGTCCGAATAGGACGGAGAGTTTTTCTTCACTCAGAGTGATTCGAGATATAATACCCAGTATTTTTTTCATTGCTTGAAACTCTTATAACAGCCAAATCTACGTGTCAGTGTTATGCCTTCACACGCAGAATTTTTTTGTCTGAGTTCCAATTATACAATGAAAAACTGATTTTGCCATGGGCAGGATTCGAACCTGGACCCTCCGAGTGAGAAGCGTTTGCTACTACCACTACACCACGGCCACATCTACGTCGTTATCGAGGAAACATAACGACCGGTTATTTCTAAAGAAGCTGTTAAGTCTGCTCCAGTTCACTTTCTCGTATTGGCATACAGTTCTTTTAGGAAGCTTTTCTCTAACTGTGTGGTCGGTGTACGAGAAATTAGCTGATATGACACAATGTTCCCACGAGCCTAGAGGGAAGAGCACATCTACGGTGTACTTATCAGGGTGAGAAGTCTTGTTGGCGGTATGACTATCAATACCTGATATTCGCGTGGGCTCATTTACAAGCTGCATTAGGTTGTTTTCCGCAGTGAAGATCTCAACACACCGAATTGCTGTTCAGTTTGGGGCTTCTGTAAATTAAGCAGTAGTGGATAATTTGTTTACGGAGATGGAATTTTAACCACATGAAGTTAAATTCCGGATTGGAACATGGATCACATTGTGGTGGAGTTTGGTAAGCTACATCACTACGCACGTAAATGGTAAGACCGCGGTTTTGTTTTTTGTTTTTGCACAGCACACGATAATTAGCGAGTGCACTGGTTGACTTGTGCACTCGTCGGTGGTCGACTCGCTACTCGAGTCACTCGAGTCATTCAGGTTTCTTGTAACAGTAAGAGTTAATTTTTTTCAATTTAAGCTACGAGAGAAGATGCTTCCCGTATTTAATGTTGACATGGAAAATTTGTTGCTCACCCTCCTTATAATAATTGAAATTGTTTAACTCTGATTTTCTCTGGACATATGACACTCGTGTTGAATCTCATCCACTTGTGAGGTCGCAGCTTATGGCCGAGCTGTCCATTTCCAACTATGTAGACTGGGCTGCAAGTGATTAAATCTTTTTCGCAGATAGATTCTTCACTCAACCACGAGTACATGTAGTAAAAGTGTGACTGGGTGTATCGCAAAAATCTTAAATTCTTGAAATTCTCTTCTCTTGGTCCTATAAAAGGCCTTTGCGGTCTTGCTGATTTATGCCTTTTGGCAGTTGTAAGCCACTTGTGGTGTATTTCTTCGTCTTGGTGTTTTTTTTATCTTGTCCTTAAAATTTTTTTTCTCTTGACCAAAGACAAATTGGTCAGATTCACGAAGTAATTTACGAGTTCTGGGCTGAAAAGTGTATCTCCCAAATTGAAATGGTCTTCCAGGATGTATACTGTGAATAGGAACTTAAATAAATTCGACGACTTATGAACGGATAGATACCAATTTGTGGAAGGGGTAGTTCTATTTTATGCGTTAGGTGAAAAGCTGTGTCACTTTACGAGAAACATTCATTCATGAATCCACATCGACTTTACGACTTTTGAAAATTGTTTTAGGTAGTATCGGTCCTTGTAGTTTCAGTCATTCCTATTGCGTTCACGTTGAATGAATGGAATTGTTAAAGTATTCTTTTAGTTCGGTGAAAATTAGCGTATAGCCGCGCAACTTTATTACCTTTCATTGTCCTTGGATTCGGGTGATACAGAGCACTAAACTATTGACCTGATTGAGCACTGGTTTTGAACTGTTTTCGAGATTTTATTTTCTTTTTAAAGGGGGAAGGCATTCATAAAAGTCCTGGTGGAAATTTCGTGCCAGCAGTAAAATTTTACACTTTCCGAATTGTGAAAGGATTTTAGATTACCGGAGATATTTTATGGGAATGCGATGTACTTTGTTTAAAAGTGAAGTGAACACATCTTACTATAATTGTAAATAAAATAAACGTTGTTTGAGGTCAATTTGATTTATAAGAGCACTTAAAGTGTGTGTTAGAATCAAAGGGTAAAGTATTACAGACTTGAAAAAGAAATAATTTGGAGTGATCCGCATATAGCTTCGTATAAAACTCGGAAAGTTGGTCATACATCTGTAAAATATTGAAACTCAATGATGTAATGGTTGACCAGTTTTCCCAATTTTTTCTGTTTCAGCAGCTGTCAAAGTTGCCAATGACATCCAGATGTCAAAATATTCAGTAAGGCTTGCCATTTCATTATGCCTCGTTTTACGCTTGCCGAAAATGCGGAAATTATTAAAAAATCTATCGAATCCCGGCTCAGTTGTAAATACGCAATGTGAATTTGGGGATTTGGGGCTAAATCTATATGAGATTGTGATGACGCAAGAATTGAAGCCGGACGACCATAGACAACGCCGTGAGTTCGCTAATTGTGTGCTGGAAATGTTGACCAGAGATCCGGATTTTGGATGAAAAATCATTTTCTCGGACGATTCTTAGCGACTATGTCAGCAAACAAAATTGGTATTATTGGAGCGAACACACAAGTGTTCGGCCAAGTATTGTTGCACCCACAAAGGTTGGCTGTTTGGTGTTTATGGCATGGCGGCATCATCGATCCTTATTTCCTACGAAATGAGGAAGTAGACACCTTTATCGTCAATTGTCTCGGGTATATAGCGATGTTAACCGACTTTCTGTAGTTAGAACTCGGCAATATCGATATATTCTAGCTGTGGTTCTAAGAAGATAGAGCTACATGCCATACAAGGGACGCAACGCTCAAAGTTGTGAAGCAGAAATTTGGCGACTGGGTCATGTCACGGTGTGCGTTCATCAATTGGCCGCCGCGATCATGCAATTTGACACCACTCGATCATTTTTCTGGGGTTACTTCAAGTCCTTAGTCTACGCTAACAAGCTAACCACTTTGGAATT
>OX422144.1:144697022-144846166 GCA_949129095.1 Volucella bombylans
TTAGAGCACTTTCTTTAGGAGTACGTGAAATCACTAGTCTATGCCGATAAACCAGAGACGCTGGACGATTTGAAAGTAAACATTCGCCGTGTTATTGCTGATATACGACCCCAGTTGCTTGATAAAGTAGTCGAAAATTGGACTTCACGATTGCGTTTCATTTGAGCTAGCCGTGGCGCGAATATGCCCAATATCATATTTAGACACTAATGCCATAAAATTATATATGAAATAAAGCAACTACCATATACATTAACATTAGTTTCAACTGTTTTATTTCATATTGAATTTGTATAAATCTAAAAAAAACACGCTTTATATGGAAGAACCGGCACCACTTTATTCGAATTTGTCAGGTCATGTTGATATCGTCAATAACTGATTTATTAACAGGATTACCATCACTCAACTGAAACTTCTCCAGGGTTCTGATAGCAAAAGCAGACTGTTAAAGAAAAATCGATCCATCTGTCTGATGTTTAATCTTAAAGCGAGCCTCTTAAACGTTGACTTCAAAAATCATTTTTAACAACTTCCCTGTCCAATGAGTGATATATGACTCACGAGAGCGTATTAAAATAAGTTGAGGAGTCACATGTGACTCATTTTTTAAATAGATTTTGGACAGATTTTTTGTTATGAACGTGGTGAGACATTTCTTTTAATTAAACGTGGACGTATAGCAAAAAACCTAATTTTTAAGGAAAAAAAAGAAAATTTCGCAATTTTTTCCTAAAAGTTGTCCTTTAGCCAGTAGAAGAGGCGCAATATATACAACTCAAATACAAGAGATAATGTTTCGTATTCGTAAAAGAATATGAAAATAAATCAAGCATGTTTCAAATTATAACAATCTAGGCAGAATGCCTTTTTTACACATTTTGCACTCAGTGTGTACTTGCTTCGCTTTTCTGTCCAAGGTAGGTAGGTAGGTAGGTAAGAGTGGCTGTTGGAAATACCGACCCACCTAGGCCTATTGTCCCATTGTGATACCACGTGGATCTATGATCCTCTTACTAATGGAACCAGTTTGAGCTTATAATAAAGCGTAGGAGACTGTTAATGTCTATGTTTTCTAGGTCATTTAGGTCGTTTAGGTCGTTGTAGAAGAAAGCTCCTAAATGAAGCTTTCTTCTCTAGGAAAGACCTGGACATATACAGAGTAGGTGGAGGATTGTCTCCTCCTCTTCCTCGTCCATGCACCTTTTACAGAAATCGTTTGTAAAAGCGCCAAGCCTGCTTGCCTATGAGGCAGTGTCCAGTGATGACACGTATTATGGCGCTGAGATGTTTCCTATTTAAAAGGATCAGACATATAGAGCGAATTAGATCTAGCTTTGGAAGATATCTTTGGTCGCTAGACATGTTTGCCCAGCAGTCCACCTAAGGTCTGTTTTTTTGTTGGCATCCAGCTTTAATGCTAGTTTGCACGTAGCGATTGCTATACCTATACTACCCTTTTCCGGTAGAATAGGTAGAGTGGTTCCAATTTTGGCGAGTTCATCGGCTTTGCAGTTCCCTGGAATGTCACCATGACCCGGCACCCAGCAAAGGTGAATGTTGAACAAGGGCGATTTTAGAATATAATGAGACCGAGTCCAGAGACTTGACAGCGGCCTGATTATCCGAAAAGATGCCGATATCCTTTGCAGATATCACGTTTTTCGTCAGCTAGGACAGAGCTCCTTTAATCGCCAAAATTTACGCCTGGAACACTCTATAGTGATTTGGAAGACGGAAAGAGAAGCTTAGATTTAGCTTATATAAGAAAACACCGCCACCAACTCCGCTATCGGTTTTAGATCCATCTGTGTAGAGATGGATTGACTTATGCTCCATGAAAGCATCTTCCTCCTAGAATGATCTAGTTTACATAAAAGTTTTTGTCAAACCAAAGTTCAGGTATGGTGTAATCGATGTTCTCTGTGAGGATTCCTAAGGCGTTAAGAATGTTGGTGTGGCCAAATGAATTATTTGTCCACTGTTTGGTCACTTTAAGGCGAATAGCTACAGTCGCAGCTACTTGCCTGCTGAAGATATCTAGGGGTGTCAAATGAAATAGAATGTTTAAGTAATGCCGCAGAGGGGGTAGAACGCAAGGCCCTGCTTATGCATATAGATGCTGTTCTTTGGACTCTGCTTAGTTTACTGCAGTTGACTGCATTGTCTAAGGCCGTCCACCAGACGACAACCCCGTAAGTAAGTATCGGTCTTATGAACGAGATGCATAACCATTGGGTTATAGTTATAGGTTGAAGGCCCCATTTATTCTCAATGGCTTTTTTGCAAGAGAATAAAGCTATTACAGCTTTATTGACTCTTTCTTGAATATTAGGTTTCCAGTTTAGTTTCCTGTCAAAACTGAGACCGAGATATACTGCTGTATCGGAAAATACTAAACTGGTACCGTTTATTGAATGAGGGTCTATAATTGGAATTTTGAATTTCCTAGAAAAGAAGACAAGATCAGTTTTATGTGAGTCCCAATCCACAGCGATCTTCCCAGCGGGATAATCTATTGAGAATTACTTGAAGGAGTTCTTTAATGGTATTGAGATGCTTACCTGAGACGGCTATAGCAACGTCATTCGCAAAGGCAATCAGCCTGCTACTACCCGCTTCCAGGTATATCTGCAGTTCATTAACCACTAAGTTCCAGTGAAGGGGAGAGAGGACTCTCCTGACACATCTTTTAGCAGAAGTCACACCCAGTTTGGAGTTGATTATCCTGCAATTTAGTATAAAACTGTTCAACAAGTGAGTCATGTATCTTAAGAGCTAACAGCGTAGTTGCGATGGCGGATGTGATGAAGTTTTTAGAGGGACCATTTAAGTCCAGAAACGCGACCATTATGTACTCTCTATTATGTAGGAATCATTCGATGTCAGTCAGTCGGTAAATGTAGAGCCGTTTCCACCAACTTTCCTTCACAGTAGGCATGTTGAGCCGTAGGCAGAAGTCTTGGATCAATTTTAGCTCGTATATGGATATCAGTCAGTCGTTCTAGTGTTTTCAGAAGGAAAGACGATAGACTTCTAAGTCTGAGGTCCTTTGGGAAAACATGAAAACATTTTCCAGCTTTGGGAATGAATACTACATTAACTTCTCTCCATAACAGTGGAATGTGGATAAGTTCTACACAGCTCCTCATAATATTTTCTAACACAGGCAGAATAATATCTGTGGACCTCTGTAGTTCGGCAGGTATTATACCGTCCAGACCAGCTTGTATGGTTTGAAGCTATGCAGCGCCAAGAGCAGTTTGTCTCTTGTAATCAGACCATGAATTTTGGTCCCGGTTGCAGTAGGCCTATTTGGGCTGCTACTGGCCGCGAGTTGGGAGCTACCTGGAAGGTGGGTATCAAGTAGAGGTTGAGTAAGTCATCACTTGAGGTTGTCCAGGAGCCATCGGTTTTTTTAAAACAGCTAGGCATCATAGGATTTGTAGAGAGGATTTTTCTTAGCCGCGATGCCTCAGAAGTTTCTATGATTTTGTCACATAATGACCTCCAGGATTGTCGCTTTGCCTTCCTCAGTTTTTTTTTTTGTATAATTTGAGGGATTCTTTGTATGAGTCCCAGTCAGTCCCTTTTCTTGTGCTTTTTGCTAAGTTGAAAAGTTTTCTACAAGAGTTTCTGAGCAGCAACAGTGCCGATGTCCACCAATGTGGCTTTTTCTTGCCTCTTCGTTGAATAAGAGGGCAGGAAGCGGCCATAGCCTGATTGAGAGCCAGAGCAAATTCCTTGACTTTCATGTCAAGCTCATTGGTGTCACGCGGGGGACGCGGTTTTGAGCATAGCGTTGCAGACAGTATTAATCTGTATTTTGGCCAATCAGTTTTCCTGTAGTTCCGGCTTTTCTGGCCAATAACCCTTGATTTTTCAATTTGATATATCACCCGGTGCATTTTTTTCTTACGAGTTTATTGCCTACATTTCGTGGAATTTCTTGAAAACTATGCCGAGGATTACTTTAAGAAGCAATTGAAGTTGGACCTTTGAGGGAGGTTATTTTCTATATTTGATGCTGCTGGTACAAGAAAATGTCGGAATAAATATTCTTGGACTTGTAAAACAGTCAAACTTGTGTACCAAGTCAAACTTTTACATAATGGAGAATGGGATGAAGAAAGTTGGTCCGAGATATCCATACCTTTATTGACTGCATTATAGTCGATTATTGCGTCTGATTTTATGACGTCAACTCTTTTTTCAGTCACGATAAACATACCACCTCCATGGAATGTTGAAATCATAAGTACGTCACGTTTGTCACACCATTTCAATACAGTATAGAAATTGTCCTTTTGTCTAACTATTTGTTCTCCTCTTTTTAACTTTTGACTTTTACAACTTTTTCTGGCAAATTTTCTTACTGGTACTACGCCAACGGTAAACTGGTATAATAGTTGTCAGCAACAATAATACGACCTTCGTCTAAAAGCGGTTCTATAAGCTATACCACTGTTTGACCCTCTAACTGATGCGATATTCCGGGATAAATTTGGTAGGACCTTGTGTAACTATTAATTGTGCAAGCCTTATATATTTTCTTCCTATATTCACTCGGTTAGACTTTGTTATAATCAACTTTCCATGAAATTTGACCATGGACTCATCAACGACTATAATATCGGACGTTATGTAAAGACTACGAAAATTATTTATCACTTTATGTATAAGTGGGTCTATTTTGTGAGTCCTTTGTTCTCCAATAACATCTCTTTGGACTTCTGTAAAGTGCCAACATCTTCTTAGAATTGAAGTGAACCTGTTGTATTAATATTAATGCTATGCATAAGAGGGTTTAGAATTGAGACCCATATACATAATTACTCCAAAAAATATTTTCAAATCTTTTCCATCGAGTCATTCGACTAAATTGTGCAGTACGTACTTCCTTCAACAACTTCAGTAATTTCATTTGGTACAAAATAAGCATAGATTTTGTCTAAACTTACTCGTCCGTCTTCAATAATTGCGGCAGTGTTCTGGATACCGTGATTACCAATAAATGTTTTCCTCCCTAAAAGCAGAACATCTCTTTTCCATTCGAAATCAGGCGCATTAGATGACGATAAACTTCCCGGCGTTTGTGAAGGATTCTCGATATTCCTGTCTGCCCTACTTGCTAAGTTTGCAATTACCTCAGTATCCTCGCTTCCTTCATCGTTATCATCCTGCTGATACTCTTCATCACTTGCACCACTGAATGCTTCTTCATCTGAATCTTCTAAACATCGTTCTAATTGCTCAGTCGTAAGTCTTTTATTAGCCATTTTCACCAGTTCATCTCAAACAAACAACTAGGAAACAAGACAACTTGCTTATGTTATCGACAATAGGATGCATTTGACAGCGATCTCTCAACTTACCGTTTTTATCCTTCAAAAACTCGTTTATAATGCAAAATGATTACAATAGTCGATGTGTTCGCATATGACTCATTGAACTTGTTGAAAGTCACAAAATAAAATAAATTTATATCTAATAGTTTATAAAATTATATTTTATGGTGTATATGGATGCTATTTAGCTTATAAAAACAAAAAAAACAGTGGGCGTGGGGCATTCGTAAATACGTTATATGAGGACAAGGAAGTTGTTAAGTAACCTATGTCTTCACTGGTGTCCACTTCATTTCGAGAAGTCGGACAGTCATCGATGTAAATTATAATGAGATTTTTTCCTCTACGAAGACACATGGATCAGCTCCTATGTCCTTTAGTTGAAAATTTGAAAATTATTATGAAAATTATGTAGAAGCTTGTTTTAAGCCATAGAGGCGGTTTCTTAGCCTACACACACGGTGTTGGGGTGTGTAGGGTTTAAAACTTTATTAAATATGTGTGGGGTTAAAAAATGGGTTAAAAATGCGGGTTTTAAATCAAACACATCTTCTCGGTTTTAGGGTTACAGCAAAGAGACTTTTTATTAGTTTCCGGAAATTACTTCCATATTCGACTTACAAACTGTCATACAAAATATAAATGTACTAAATAACATATTTCCAATTCGTCACGTTACGTTTTCCTTGTTACATTAGATTAAGTTCAATTAATTTAACTTAGATTTAACATAGATTACAATTTTTAATATTCAAATACTAGTTATACACTTTGTTCACGAACATGCTCCCGCCCGGTGGACGAATTTCGTCCGCAAGTGTCTTCGCTCTTGTACTTTACTGTACCTCTTTTGACATAAAAATTGTGTGTTGTGTGAATGTGTTGACTAGCTACATGTAAATCAGACAAAATTGTGTAAATTAATAATTTGAAACATTACATGTAGGTGACTAGGACGACGATATAACAAACGAGCAACAAGGGGAGATAAAATATGCGTAATTCGCTTAGTGCAACAGTTTGTTTTGATCATTGACCAAAACTAGGTCAATTTGTGTAGCGTGTGTTGTTCGGTTTTTGTTTTTGTTTAGTTTTCGTTGTTTTCCCATTCTTTTTTTTTAGTTTAGTTGATATGAAAATATAAGTGTTTTTAATTAATTATTATTATTTTTTTTTTAATCCTTTTTGTCTGCTCCCATTCCTTCGCGCAGTAAGATTTCGTTTTGAATTGTGTACATCGGCGCGAGTACACAATTGTATATACGTGCGTGTGTGCATATTGATGTACATCGATTGGTTTTGGTTTCGCGAAAGTGATATTCGTGTGCAGTGCAAAAAAAAAACAGAAGAAAAAAAGAAATGGGAAAATGAAAAAAAAATAAAAAGAATAAAAGTTCATTGTAATGATTTTCCCAACAACTCCGTACAATTTGTGGTGTTATTTTGTACGATAACTGTTCTCCGCGTACGCAATTTTTGGTTGTGCAGTGCGATGATGTGCGACGAAATTTTCGCGAACGGTTAGTTGATGATGGCCGAATTAGCCTTCTTAGTGTGTGTGTGTGGTATTTACATTTTTGTGTAAAGCCAATAATCCGCCTTCCTTTGAATTGTGGTTGCAATTCATCTTCAGTAAGTTTTTTTTTTTTGACATATTAATTTTTTTTGTTGTTTATGTATTTATTATTATTATTTATTTTGTTTATTTATGATAGGTTAAGTTATTTATTTTACATTTGAGTGTTTTAAGTTGAAATGTTTAAGAAAAAGGAATAAATGTTAAAGTGTTGTGTTGAGTGGACAAATTTGAGTATTCAATGAAAAATTTCAGGTGCCGTCGGGGTTTTGATTCTCCAATTCCCGTCGGCATTTTGGAGTTTTGGAACTCCACAGCGTTGTCTGGTATGTGATGTGTTTTCTGTGGATAACGTTGAGGGTTCACTAAGAAGCTTCAAATTCCGCCGGGGTTTTGACTCTGAGTTTCGGAACTCCACAGCGTTGTCCGGAATGATTGATTTTGTGTGATTTAGAGTGGACTGTATGTTTGTTGTGTAGTGTAGGGATTCTAGGATAGACTAAGTTTGTATTATTATGTTTTATTAATTTAATAAATTGTTTTTTAAGAGAGAAGAAATGTCTTTAATTTTCCATGTGAGTTTATCAATGTTTTGTTGTGTCGTTTAAATATTGTGTTGTGTTGTTTAAATGCTGTGTTGTGTTGTATAAAATGTTGTGTTGTGTTGTTTAGGTATTGTGTTGTATTTCTCTTTCCTACTAAGTTTTCCGGTTTCGTTTTGTACGGTAACCACTTGAGCAAGTCCGTCTTTGCTTTCCGAGATGTGTGACGAATGACTCGTCCGAATCGCGATTGCAATGGCGGTAGTTTTTCGTCCTTGAAGAGAAGTAAGTGTCCGCGTCTGCTTCTGTCTTCCGTCTTGTCCACTTTGGGCGCTGTCTCATCCTGGGCCGATATTTTTCGCTCCACTTGTCTTGTGCCGATTGCGTCTACCTTTAGTGGACCTCTGTTTCTTTTTCCAGCTTGTGCCCGGCAGTTTCGAAAAAAACGTTTGTAGTATACAAAATTGCGACGAAGCTTCGTGGTTTTGTTTGACTTCTTGAATACCGCATGCTTATGAATGAAAAAGTGGTGTGGTGTATCCAGTAAGGTATTCTTTTTGTCAACCTCTTGCATCTGACGAAGCTCCTTGCATTCCTGTAAACACTTGGAAAGCTCCTTGTGCTGTGCATGGGCTAAAGACACCCCTACAATTAACCCCGTTTTGTAGAGACAGTCCTCTAATAGCCAGCTTTACCTTACACCTCTCGGTTTGCATGATTAATTTTAAACACGCAACGATTATCAATCCTTTTCTTTCGAAGTGGCAGGTTGACCAATTCACGACCATTATTTTTTATTGATAGGGCGGATTTCTTCCTCCATAACTGCTTGCCATTTTGGCTTATCCCTGGGCTCTAGGACCTCTTCGTAGTTTCTATCTATCTTTGTGCTATCCTTGTGCTTAACTGTACCCAAAATAAATCAGAAGGTTTTATTTCTAAAAATATTTTTTTTAGACATGTTGGTTACGTACTGTACGTGCGAATATATTTTAAGGAACAGAAATGTTAAGAGGTATATCCTCATTTTTCGAAGTTTGGTTCTCTAAGTCAAGTACTCTAACTAGGCAGATCTCTGATCTGTCGACTTGTTTTTTTATAATCAGCGCTCGCTCAAGGGGTTTAAGTACCCTTAAGGTGATTGTACACAGCGCGGGCAAAGGAAATTTAGGGAGGAAGAAAAGAGAGGTACCGATGTACATTGTTTTTAAATGGTTGCAAGTTATAACGACCAGGAAATACAGAGATCGGCAGGGCATTCCATAAGCGAGTTGTACGGCTTGGGAACGAATCACGATATTTTAGAGTACGTCCGAAAATGGGCTTGAGAGTATACTGATGAGCATTCATAGCGAGACGAGTGTTACGGTTGAAAGTTTGAATGGGCGGAGTGCTACTGACGATTTCAGTGGAGCACTGGTGGTGGAAATAGCGATAAAACAAAGTGAGACACGAGACATTTCGTCGGTGTTCGAGGGTGTCCATTGATTGACTCATATTAGTATCATCAATAAGTTTTATCGCACGGTTTTGAATCCTATCTAGCAGGTGCAGAGATGTTTTAGGAGCGCCTGACCAGATGTGGGCGTTGTATTCCAATTTTGGGCGGACGAATGCCTTATATATTGAGGCCAGATCAGAGGGGGTAAAATATTTCTTACATCGCTTCAGGAAACCTAGAAATTTCGCAGCATTTTTGGCGACATCAAATATGTGGTCATTTCAACGTAAGTTGTCATTGACACACATACCGAGAATAGAAAGTTTTTCGGATTCGGCGATGCAAGTGCCACTCATGGATAATGGCTGGGTGTTTAAATTTCGCTTTAAAGACAGCAGACAGCATTGTGTTTTGGAAGCATTAAATTCCACTCTATTGATAGTTCCCCAATTGGTTATGCTGTTGATATCGGAATTTAATGAGCTTAGCATACGCTGCCGTTCTCGTACTACAGTCGAAGAGCAGGGCCGTGAGTCCGGGAACGAATATGAAAAGCAGAGAGTACTGTCATCAGCAAAGGAATATATTGGATTAGAAGTAGTAGACAAGAGATCGTTAATGGAAATTAAAAAGAGTGTCGGTGACAGAACAGAGCCCTGGGGCACACCAGCATTTATTTTGTGAATATCAGACTTGAAACCGTCCAAGACAACTTGAATTGAACGTTCCGAAAGGTAATTTCTAATCCATTGAAGAAGAGAGTCGTCGATCCCAAATGCACGCATTTTCGACAAAAGAGCCTGATGCCAAACTCTGTCTAATGCCTTAGAAATATCAAGTGCAACTATCTTGCTTTCGCCAGATTGATGTACGCTTTGGTTCCACTTTTCGGTGAGACATGCCATCAAATCACCAGTGGACCTGTTGCTACGAAAACCGTACTGCCGGTCATTGAGAAGTTTTCGTGTTTCGAGATATTTCATGAGCTGACGATTTATCAGTGTTTCCATGACCTTGGAAAGAAGGGACGTAAGTGCAATGGGTCTGTAGGAGGAGAGAGAAGATGATTCGCCTTTTTTAGGGACGGGCTGGACAAATGCTGTTTTCCATCTGCTCGGGAAGAGTCCTAAAGTGTAGGATTGATGAAAAAGCTTACGCAGTGGTTTTGCCAGCGAGGAAGAACACCTCTTCAGAAGAAGGGGAGATATACCATCTGGACCAGCGGATTTATGTATATTGAGATCTTTAAGTACTCTTGCTACCACACGAGTGCGAAAGTAGATTCGTCCCATTGAAGATTCGACGCACTCAAGTGTAGGCGGAGACAAAGCACAATCTGGGAGTGTTGAGCTGGCCGCAAAGTGTGCAGCAAGCAGATTGGCCTTATCCAAAGAGCTGACAGCTGGAATGTCATTGTAAATGAGCGTTGGGATGGAGGATGAGGCTGAATTTCTAATGTTTTTGACGAACGACCAAAAATTTTTACTGCCTTTGGGACATTGCAGTATTTTTTGCCTCAGTTTTTGGTCGTATAGGAATTTCACACGCTTAAGAAAGGCGTTGCAGTCATTTCTGGCTCGTTTGAACTTTTTTCGGTTTTCCTCTGTCGGGTTGGTCTTGTAGGACCGAAAAAACATTTCTCTAACCCTGACGGCCTCTTTACAGCTCGAGTCGTACCATGCCTTTTCTTTTGGTTTGATACTCTTCATCCGATGAGGAACAAAGGATCTCATTCCAAAGAGAATGGTGTCTGTAATCATATCAGCAGCGGCATCCACGTCGTTATCGAGGAAGCATAACGACCAGTTAAAATTCCTAAAGAAGCTGTTAAGACCGCTCCAGTTGGCTTTCTCGTATTGCCATACGGTTCTTTTAGGAATTTTTTCTCTAACTGTGTGGTCGGTGTACGAGAAATTAGCTGATATGACACAATGGTCCGACGAGCCTAGAGGGGAGAGCACATCAATGGTGTACTTATCAGGGTGAGAAGTTAAAAACAAGTCCAGGGTGTCTGGTATTCGCGTGGGCTCATTTACAAGCTGCGTTAGGTTGTTTTCCGCAGCGAAGATCTCAACACACCGTCCTTCGGGTGTTGTCTATCCAGAATGTCGAAGCCACCCAGAATTGTGTATATTGAAGTCGCCCGTAATAACGATTTCAGGCAACGTAGTAACGACTTCTAGGCAGAAGTGCTGGCAAGATGTAGTGATTTGTATAGGTTGAATCAGTTAAGTGCGGATTCAGTCCATTAAAAGGTTATACCCTCGGTTACTATGGGGCTAAACTGTATACTATGATCTTGTAGCACATTGAAATAAGAAGAGGAAATCTTTGTTTCTTATTCCGGGTGCGGACTATTCATCGTTTGATTACAGCAAGAAGTGGGTTAAGATACTACATCAATGTATTCTTGTTCAATTTCAGCTCAGTAGATACATACTCGTACATAAGAGTATATACGGCACCGAGTTCAGTCAATCAGGCTTTTCCTCGTCATAGTTTAAGCAACGCGCTGCTCGTGCGAAAGGATTTTTAAGAATTAGCATGATTTTGGTTTTAAGAAATGGAACTTTCAATAAAGCACGTTTTCCAATATATTTATTTCGTCGAACTATAGCTCTGGCAATTTAAAATCTTTTAGCGATTTTGCAAACTTGAACGTCGTGACTTTTATGAATGTTTTCCTCTCGAAAGGTAATACAAACTCAATGCTCAAACAGGTTAATAGTATAATTCTCTGAATCAACTAAATCCGAGTACAATGCAAAGTCATAAAATTCGCTAATTCTCAACGACCCGAAATTTCCAGCCATCCAACGTGAACGAAATAGAAATGTTTGAAACTACAATACAAGTTCCCATTCTACCTCAACCAATGCCAAAAGTCGTAAAGTCGGTGAATTCATGAAAGAGTGTTTCTCTTAAAACAATAGAGCTTATCACCGGACGCATAAAATAGAATAGTCCCTCGAACAAATTACAATCTATCCATGCCAAAGACTATCCTCATTCACATTCTTCAGGTACTAAAGACTAAAACCTCTCGATTGTAGGATCAATTTGAACCTAGTCGTACCTTCCATATAGTATTATATTCCACCAACCGACCATATCCATCTCAATTTAAATTCTTCCTACTTCTGCAGATATTTGTCCAAATTTCCTGAAATCTGCAACTGAGACATATTACTTCAAATTCATGAAGTGACAGAGATTGTTCTTTTTCCCTTAAGATGGTAGTCCTCCCCTTCGTCATACTGTGCCCTTAATCAGCAATCATCTCTGTTAAATAGTCTCCATTAATCTCTGTCTCATTCGATATTTGTTCTAGGAAAGGTTTCCGCTTTCTTCCTACGCCTTTCCTTTGCCAACCTCCGTCACACAACTCTGATGGCATACGAAGCAAAAAGAAATATAATAAATAAATAAATAAATAAACCCGGTGACAGTTGACTTCTAGAAGGTAAGCCAATTTTTCGTTTCTTCCCGGCCCCTATGCCACCCACCGATTCCCCAGAGGACTACCGTCGTCGGAGTGTGCCCTTATTTAAATTTAAAATAAGCCCTTAAAGGAAAATCGCTGAGACGGTGACACGAGAATTTATTGATCCTATAAATTATTGGCGCCCCTTTTTCTGTTTTGATGGTGCGACATAAACGAATTTTCCCATCCCCGGCAGTAGGTGTTTCCTTGGATTTGTTTTATGTTTTTGGTACCCGGATAGGGTGTATAGTCCCCAGGAATACTGCATTATTTTTATGCTTACCCTAGAAAAATTTAATGCTACAGGATGATTGTAACCAGGATAGTGCATACAAAGCCGTATCCCGATCACGTTTCGTGGACAGTGCATTTAAATATTTGTTAAAGCAATCGAAGGACAATGGAACATGACACGTAACGAAAAGGCCTCACATTCCATATTCAAATATGAGTACCTACGTCTATCAAAATAAAACAAAAAAAAATCGAAGAAGCACAAGTGGGAGTATTTTTATATGTAAACTTTTTACGTTTGCAATATTTTTCCATTACAATTTTGACAGAGGGTTGGGATGGGAATAGTGATGAGGGTTGTTGAAACCCTTTTTACTAGTAAATTGAAAGCTAACATTTGAGAGATAGTGTAGCTGTCCCTTTGCGAAATTGCGTGACAGAGTGCAGGGAAGCGAGTCGTGTTTACAGTTTACAGGTATTTACATTTTCATACAATATGGACTGCAAGCTAGGGGTTGTTTTTGAACAAATATTGTTCAATAATTCCAAGGACTTGCATTGGGTATTGATTGATTGATACATTTTTTGATTGAGGATAATAAAACTGTCAAGAAATCCTTCGCAGGCAACATCAATCCCAGATGTCCCCACATCATTGTAAGCAAGCCATCTGATGTGATGGATTTTATGCCATCAGAAGCGCAAATAACAAAACGTTAGGCCGCCCTCTGCAGCTGACGTAAATTGCAAACTCTGCTCTTTGTAATACATATATGTTCATTTGTTAGTTTTTCGTTGAAAACCTTGAAAATGAGTAAACATTTCAGTGATAAAGTCCCAACAGTACCAGCACCAGTCAAATTAGAGCCAAGTACTTGCACCCAAGTGCAAGCCTAGGCCGGTGTCGTCAATGATCTCACAACAAACATCGCAGGATATTGTGTCACTTAGGTAGACAATTTATTCTTCCGACGTCTAGATAAGTCATGTCGTCTACAATTATGTTCAGAAGAAACCCAACAACCGATGGAAGCTCCAAACGAGAACAAAGGTTCGTCTTATTTGCAGCGATACCATTCTGACCTGGGACCTCCAACTCAGTTCAGAGAAACTTTGCATTCTTGAACTATGTATGTGATCTGCAAGTGGTGGTAGGTTTGATCAATCCTTAAGTACAGTTGTCAGAACAGGCTCAGATACTTGACCTCCTTCATAATTTAGTGGATTCTCATCAGGATGACGTATACATCTCTACGCTAGGAAGACATACAAAATTTATCTTTACGTGGAGTGAAGCTTAAGATTTGGTCCTTAGGTTTTGAAGCCATCCATGCAGACCCGACTAAATTCATTTCCTGGTTCAGTTCTTCGGCATTTGTGAGCACCGGAAAATTTGATTTCGTACATTCGCGGCAGTAAAAGACCAAAGTCAAAAGCCAGTGACGCGGAAGACCTTCGAAGTTCTTAAGAGCACTTAATGGAAATGGTAAGAATATAAAGTGAAGGGAGGTTCATCAGTGCGTCTGATAAGTCTCATATGTTGTCTTAAACTCCTTTAGTCCAATAAATTGTTATGCAGGATGATACTCAAATGCTTAGCGTCCTTGAAAGAAGGAATGGAGCTGCCATCTATTTTAGATCTGCATGATTCAAAGCATTGAGCTTCCTCCTTCTCATTAAGACAATAACTTCAGCTCAAAGAGTATGTATTATATATACTAAAGCACCATTTCTATTGCACCAATTACCGATCATTCTAGAGCTGCCATTACCTTGGAGAAGACAGTTGCTAGACCTGATTCAACAGACAATATAGCTACATCATCTGTATGTACCTCAGAGTACAGGTATTAGTATTTATGCTAAATTTTCCAACATTACCTTTATATATGCGCACGCCCTCACAGAGGAGAAAGATAGTTTCTACGAGCTCTTGGGCAAGACCTACGAACGGTGCCCCAGGTATGACATCGAGGGCATCGTTGTAAGACATATACCGGCATGCTACCACCCCCGATAACGGAGTCCGATCAATCGACTTTACGGCGGGGAAAAAAATTTCGTTGCTAGAACACGGTTGGTACATCACGATGTTCACAAGGGCGCTTGGAGAACACATGATCAATCAGTCTTCAACCAGATTGATCACATTTCAGTATTATGGATGACCGAACGTTCCGAGGGGCCAACATCGACGCGGACTATTAGCTTGTTGTAATCAAGGTACGATTTCGGATATCCCGAACATGGTAAAGACAAGCTGACAATATGAGGGAGTTTGACGTCAGACGGCAGAAAAAAAGGAGCATTAGAAGCCCGTGGTTGAGGAAACTGAAAGATGCTACTCCAGGAAGAAGATTTGAAGTATTACCAAGAGGTTAAAAAACATGCCACGGATACAAACCCCGAATCGAAGCTTGTAGAGACGAATAAAGGAACATCGTAGTAGAGTCGCAGTCGATGATGAGGATTTGGAAAGAAAATTTCTGTAGACTACATAACCGCGATGACGAACTAAACACCGCTATGGAACCTTTCAACCTGGACGATGTAAACCAACAATTCCGTCCCACCCGAACTGGATGAAGTGAAGATATCCATATCTTAGCCATATAAAGTTCCACAAAGCTACTGGAGCGGACGGCCTTACTACTGAGCTCTTCAAAGCAGCAGGCGATATCTTGGTACGGAGTATACACCAACTCATCTGTAAAATATGGTTGGACGAAAGTATACCCGATGAATGGAACCGCAGTATTGTTTGTCCGATCCTCTAGAATGGAGATCCTCTGAACTCAATCTGCCGTATTGTTCGTCAACAACATGATTGGCCATATTCAAACTACGGCTGATCTTGAAAAAAAAAAACCGTGAACTCTAAATCGAATCACCCCACCCATTCAACGATTTCATGGCCGTGATGACAGTATCTATAGAGGCGAGCTATACAGAGCAATGTCTAGCTATGGCTTCACTGCCAAACTCGTCCGTTTGTGCAGGATCAGATGGCGAATGTATACTGCTCCATCAACGAGGCTTTTGACGTCAAAGATGGATTTAGACAAAGCGGTGCGCTTTCAGAGGGCAGGACTAACGATTATATATGCTGTCAACAAAAAAAAAACACACAACACTGATGTCTCGTACAGAATGTCACCCTCGACAGATATATGTAACTTTTAAGTAGTTAAGGACTTTGTCTACCTAGGTAGACATAGCTTCGCTTTCAATTCAGACAACGAAGCTAGCGCTGAGATCAAATGAAGCATATCTCTTGCCAATCACTGCTTTTTTGGGCTAAGTAGGCAGTTGACTAGCGAAGCCCTCTCTCGAATAACAAAAGTGACCCCATATAAGACCTTAATAACTCCATTCCTGCTCTATGGCGCAGAGGCTTGGACTTTATCAGAAATGGATGAGGGTGCACAGTTGCATCTGTGGCTAAACTTGTCAAACTAGAGCAGAATGAACATTTGGTGGGCTTACTGGCTAACCACACTGATATACGAATATGTATGGACATACTCGTATTAGGTAACTGACTACCGGTTTCAAGCGTTCACATAACACAGAGGGAACGATTTTGTTCGCGATGTTGAGTGGGTTTATGATTTAACTGGCACAATTCAGGGCTCTCCTTTCTATAGGAGTGGGCAAACGATACCAATATTCAATTCATCGGGTGTGCGTTTGGATTACATTTTACAGAAAAGCTGGCGCATGTTTCTCATCAGACCTTTTGTCCCAGCTTCGAAAAGCTTAACAGCACAGCAATCAGTCCATGTGGATTTGTTTGATTTGACTTAGGATGTGTTAAATGGAATTGCTATCCTCTTTGTGCTTTGACCGAGAGAATGAGTTTTCTTGCTCTTCGTCCGGGTTGAATTATGTGTCCTGCCTCATAGCAGCATTTATCATTTACTATTTAACAGTCCATAGGAATGTTTTCGCCAAAATCGAAATGTTATTCACGACTCGATTACGATGTTCCCTTGATCATCCTGGCAGGCTTTTGTTTGGGTTCTGTTGCCATTAGATGGTAACTTCTTATAAAATGTTTAAATCCCATTCCCACTATTGAATTGTTTGTGTGCTTATAAATGTACTCTTTAGCAGTAGTTCTCTCATGTAGCGTCGTTTGACCTACGTCCTGGATAAATCATCGAACTACAGATTACGTGTTTGCAGTCGTCTTGCGATGCTTTCTTCATCGCAGATGGCATTTCTCATGGCCTGCTGACAGAAATGCCCAGGTTCTTCGTACTGCTGGTGATGTAAAATTTTAGGAGAAACTGAAGGTAGATATATTCATACCTTGGCTTGGTAGTGATCCGATTCAATGTTGGCCTCACGGGATGAGCAAAGGTAACGTGGGAGGTAATCCTGGATTTCATACTATCACCTGAGTTGGCTGTCAACAATGTTGGCTCTCAGCCAACTTTTGTTACGAGAGTAAGACAGAAAGTAATCGACTTAATTTTATCCGGAATCCGCATAAAACCAACTAAGCACGATTTAAGGAGGAGTTCAGGACAAACCAAAAGCTTGAGGAAGCTGTTGAGAACATGAACGACACCTTCACCAAGTGTCTCGATATGGCATGTCCAGTTAGTAAGTTAGTGAACTATAACCTTGGAATCACTCTGAGTGAAGAAAAAAACTCTCCGTCCTATTCGGACTCCCACCTCTGTAGAGCTAATATCGAAACCAAATACACCTGAGTTTCAAACCACTACAAAAACAATTTTCCTTTCTCCTCCTTCTGCAGATCGCCCGTTCGTCTCTTGGTGGAACGTAGACCTGCAGCGTCTTCGTAAAGAATCCAGAAAACTTCTAAACAGGTCACTTAAGACTAATTGGGAGGAAGATTAGAATCTTTACTGACCCAAGCAAACAGATTTAAAGAAGCTTATTCGGATTTCGAAGAGCACCTCTTGCAAGGTTTTTTAGGAAAAGATCGAAACTATCGATGAAACCAGTAGACTGGTCAAAGCCCTCAAAAGGAGAAGATCATATAGGTTGGAACCGCTCAGAAAATCTGAGGGTACCTATACTGAGTCTAAAGCAGAGATTCTTTGCTTCATGCTTGAGGCTCAAACGAAGCTACTCGTACTTGTGAGCTAAATAACACAACACGCCGTAACTGGTAAATCTCACCAGTTGTGGTGACGGATGAGGCCATTCAGCAGGCAGTTGTTACCTTTGATGGCTTCAAGTCGCCTGGCATCGATGGCATATACCCAGTTACGTTACGTGATCTAAAGCGCACGCATCCCTAGACGTGATCGACGACTAATGCACTAGAAATGGACTTTCAGTCAATCCTCTTAAAACTGAGGTTGTTCTCTTTATGAGAAGGAGGAAGCTGACTGGTCTGAATCATCAGTGCTTACAGGATTAACCATCCTTCTCTACAAAGAAGCTAAGTATTTGGGTTTCACCGTGGATAGCAAACTTCTTTGGACTAAGCATATTACGTTGAAAGCATCTAAGGTGCTTTCGGCCTTCTGGCAGTTCAGAGAATCTATCGGTAAGACATGGGACCTGTCACCGAGAAAGGCCCTTTGGGTCTACACTGCTATAATAAGGCAAATTATATCCTATGCGTCTGTTGTTTGGTGGAATAAGCTCTCGCGAAAATACGTGATTGCTGCTTTTACCAGATTTCAAAGAAGGGTTTTTCTCGGATGCATGGAGGGCTTTCCCGATGATGAATCCCCCTCCTCTTGATATTTATATCATAGGTTGCACTCAAAGCCATCTTCCGTTTAAAAAGAAGTAGTCTTTGGTAAAACACGCACTGGAGCTTTGATGACCTTGCGCGTCGGCTGTCTTATGACTTTGATCTTATGAACATGCCGTCCAATGCAATGACACCAGAACTCATGTTGGGGAAAAAATATGAAATCGACTTTCCTTGTGCCAAGGACTGGTTTCTGAGCGAGAAAAGGACTGAAGTTGTGTCTTCACGAAAGGCTCCAAAACCAATATAGGATGTGGCGCTGGTGTCTTTCTGTAGGATGACAACGTAAGATTTCACTTCACGCTAGGAAGGCTTGCATCTGTCTTCCAAGCGGAGATTTATGCAATCCTGATGGCAGCGAACTATATTGTATAGAACCGGTAGAGGGGCTATAGCAGCAGCCATGCTACGCTTAGAGCTTTGCGTACGACTTCTTACGACTTCCAAGATAGTTCAAGAGTGCAAGAGATCACTGAACGCAATCGGTAGGCACAATGGAATCACGGGAAATGAAATCGCCGATGAACTTGCCAGGCAAGGTTAAGAGGAGAGTTTTTCAGGACCCGAACCTACGTTGGGTGTGCCTGCGTCCTTGGTTTACACTTCCATTGACAGTTGGATTTGACAGTTGCACAACTGCAGATGGCATAACTCCCCAGGATGCAGGCAGACTAAACGAATTCTCACCGATGTCTCTAGGAAATCAGCGGACTTTCTGGTGTCCCTCAGCAGGAAGGACTGTAGGTTGCTTACTGACGTCGTGAAAGGGCATTATATTATGCCTTTAAATGCGCTTAAATTGCTGTGAAAGTGATGACAACACCGCGCATCACTATCTCTGTGAATGTCCGGCTATCGCTCTCGTCAGCTGGAGGTATTGGGCACTGACGTGATGGGTGCTGGTACTGTAGGCACCTTATCACAGAAACGGTTACTCATCTTTCTTCGTAAGACTGAAAGATTTCATTAAAAGGAACCTTGCAAAGAGAACATTGGACTAGTTCTTTGTCTGAGTGCTCCGTTCCGATAGAAAGAAAAATGGGACAATGGTGTGTCTGCTTCTACTACTCGTATTCTAACACAAAGGTCATCAAAGTTGATTTCTCTTCAGAACTTCGGAGAAGCCTTCCTATGCAATGTTGTCCTTCACCTCCACTGAGCTATGGGAGTCTATAAAGCTGACGTTTTCTATTCCAGTCATGATATTGAGTCCCTCTCTCTATTGTGAATAAGTCTGCTTTAGATGACAAATCCGCATCGAAATATGCGTTGCATGTTGTTACCATCGGCGTAATAGATGTCACAGTTTTTAGTCGTCGTCTTGTAGATCCCATTTTTTGGGGTGGCAGTTATATTAACGTCAAATGCATCTCAGAATTTCTGATTTTTTCCACCTCAGACCCTTGCTACGTTTGCATGAGCCATCAACAGTTAAATTAATTTCTCGTATGTATTCCTCTTTCACATAATGAGGACTACGGCGAAATTGGCTTTGTGGATCAATACTACCATTTATTGCGTACGGTATTAGGTTCCATCATACTTCCCGAAGGGGTTCTTGTTGTGACTTCTTGAGATGCATATTACCTCCGATGGGGTCAACCGAATATGCACCCACTTGTTGTCACAAATTTTGGTTTACGCTTACAATTAATACACTCAGTTGGGAACTTCAAACACTACCCGCTGTTTGCCATCCCAACGCTGAAGTTTACCTAGTTATGAACAAAAGTTTTTCCGTAGTTCCGTAGTAGTTCAGTAGAGGCTTAGGCAGCAACGGCATCGTTTTTTCAGGGCAGGCTAGTAATATAGATATCTAGAACGTAACGACCCACCACCATAGTGAAATATGTTTATGACGGCATCAAGGTAATAGCAATATGCCTTAGTTCACTGCCTGGTTCCTCCGAATTCAAACGCAGGGAGTCATCTCCTTGATGTGTCGCCACTGGACCGATGTCGAATTGAACAGGACTAGTTATTGCATGACATTCGTTTATGATCGAGGTCGAACTTCTTAGAGTTCTTGGAATTAGGCGATTCGGCTTCATAATCAAAAGATTTTGGAGATCTGTGTTTCGCAGCCAGTCCTAAAGATTTGAATTGTTTGAATAAGGAAACATACTCGTGCATCAACTTCCCCATGTTCCTTCCGTTTCTTGGGGAAAAGAAATATCAGTGTAGTGCCACCGTTGGAACAGATTTATTTTTCCTCGAGTATCTACTCCACAAAGCATTCTTTGCTTCCCTACTGTTCCGGTAGCGTTCACCGTTGAATGTTTTTCTACCTTGTGTATTTATTATTACTGTACATTTTTACGTACGAGTATCCTTTAGTCGAGGCTCCTCGTTTTTCATTTCATTTCCTGTCTTCATATTCATACATTGTCCCGCCCCAATGAATGAGCCACAAGCAACAAAAACGAAAAACTAAATCAAATCATTCGGATTCAATAAATCAATTTTGGATTCAAAAAAAAAAAAAAAAAAAAAAAAAGTGGAAAAAATCCAAAGGAATTCCAGGATAAGGAAAACAATATTCCATTTTACTGCCGATTCAGGATCATTTTTTTTCCTCTCGAAATCCTGCTGTTTTGACTGTTCATTCGTTTGCATGATATTATTTCTTTATTTTTTTTTTTGTGGTGGGGAGGTGTTTTTAGGGATATGTATGTTAGATCCATGGAAATGTCAACTTATTGACATTAAGGTGCCTACACAAAGTTAGACGGACTGGCATCGGCACAAAGAAAAAAGAGCAACAAGGATATCATGTAATATAATCCTCGATTGACATCATTTCCATTGCTAAATTCCCGAATGGCAGGATATGTCAATGTGCTCTGGGCTAGTGCATATACAAACGAGTATCCTTGCCTGATTAATTTACTCAGTTAGGTATTGGCATATTTCAATTGCCTGCCATCATCGTTCTGGATTTCTTTTTGATGCTGTGTGCTGCTGATTACTATACATTGACTGGAATGTCGATAATGATACTGCCATAGTGCCATTATTACTAGAGTACTCGTACTTTGTGTAGGGACTCCTGATTTTCCTGCCGTTCCATTGCTCCATAACTCCCTGTTCCATACTTGGGAGTTGCTCTAGTTAATTGCGGATTTAAGAACGCTTGCAGAAATTCCTAATATTATCTGTGGCTTATTGCTCTGGCTATAGGTCTGACTATAGTCCTGGCAATAGTTCAGGATGTACATATAATAGTTCTAGTTGTGGCCCTGGCTCCTCTCGTGACTCCAGCTATGGCATTGTAATCAGCAAAAGCTTTATAGGGCAGTTTGTTCTATTGATGAGAATAATGAGAATTGTTGGCATTGTTGTAATGACAGACCGACAACTACAGCAACAACCGTATTGATCTGCTCCATAGAAAGAGTATTTGCAGGATTCATGGCAGCAAATGCCTCGGATTCAGTTTAACTTGGGGTGAATTAATAAATTTGTTTGGATTCGATTGCCTGGATTCGATTGGAGTGGCATTTGCATTTCTATGGCCAACGATGATAGTGGTAATGGTTAGGGCTCCGCAATGGTACTATGGGTAAGTACATCAAAATAAGCTCCTTTGAACGATTAGCGGGATTAATGGATATCGCATAACAATCCTCGATTCTACATTCGGTTTTAGCATGGCATTAGTTATGGTGATGGAGTGCTAAAGTCGGATTGATGTGTTTGGATTGAGTTTTTTCACTAAGCCGTTTATTGCGGGTATTTATTTGCAGAGAATATCGTGGTACTCGTATTGATCATCACCATCAGTGTTAAGTGTTTATTGAATAGTGGTTTAGAGAATTGTTCGGTGTCACGCAGTTATTTGTATTTCTCAGTTAACTGCATTTATATATGGATGAGTGAGTTAGAGAGGAGTGAAGAAGGCATTTAATCGGATTGTGGGAATTCAAATAATCGGGATAGTAGGCCAAACGATTTAGTTTTTGAGCTCGTATTCCCTACAAATAGAATTGGTACGGGTAGATAAATTTCTGGCAAAACAAATCAGCAGGACTCAATGATCTCTTTCCAAGAACGTTTCTACTTTTTGTCGCACTTAGGATTTAGGTCTAAAACCTGCCTTTTTGGGTGAGTGAGCTTTTATAAATTTAAGGATGCGTATTGGCAGCGCCTAGCAGCGCGTAAGATTTTCTCTCACACTTCCTTGAAAGAAACTTCATTTTCCATTATTCGAAAAAGCGTTTATGTTCCACGACTACTTTTGACTACTTTAGCGTTGGCCGGGATTGCATCTATTTTGAGAATTTAGGTGCGAAATACCATTTTTGTTTCTGTCGGAACAGAGTACTCAGACAAGAACTAGTCCATTATACTCCTTGTATGTTTCTATTGCTGAAATTTCTCAGTGTTTCGTAGAAAGATAAGTCAGCTCTTCAATGATAAAATACCTATAGTACCAGCATCAGTTTGAGATACCTTATGCGAGCGTATAACGAATGCATATGCGGCTATGATAACATCCAAGCAAGCGTTACAGGATTTGTGTAACTTATATCCAGCATACTTAGGTTCTTAGAAAAAACATAGCACCCCGTCACTACGTCAGTAAGCAGTCTGCAGTCTTAAATGCTGAGAGAAAAGCAGGAAAGTAGAAGTCGCTGACCTTTCAGGGACATCAAGAAGGATTCGTTTGATCTACCACTGATCTGGAGAGTCACGCCATTTGTTGTTATGTTCGCATGAAACCCATCTGTCGATGGAAGCTCTAACCGAGGACGCAGGCAGTCTTAAGGTGGATTTTAGTCCTGAGAAACTCTACCTAGCAAGTTCATCGGCGATTTCATTTCCCGTCAGAGAGTTGAGTAAGGCTTTGACCGTAGCTTGGCAGATGCAGATGCTTCACAATATGGTTTGTTGCCTTCAGGAAGGCAGACGCAAGTTTTTCTAACTAACATTAACGACCTCCAGAAAGACATCAGCGCCAATTTTCTAATCCATTATCTAAGATAATAAAGGACCTAACAAACGCTCCATCTGTCAGTTGTTTTGTGGTTCAAGGATGGTATTGGAATTTCCTACTCATTTGTCTGATCAAGTTACTTCTACTACAATGCAAAGCGTAGCATATCTCATTCCTAGTTAGTCGAATTAGTAAGGGGAGCCCTTTCTCAGATTCCACTGAATTTCAACTTCTATAGACTTTCTGCCCCCTCAGAAGGAAGACGCACGGGGTATGAACTCGCTTAAACCAATCAACGCAACGGCAGCGCCTCTGATATTCTCGAGGCGGTTTACTGGTTTCGGAAAGTCTCAACCTCTCCAAGTTTGAGATTGATCCCAACATTTACAAAGGAGCATGGCGGCTATCTGGTGGTAATATGCCCTACCAAATGTATCATGCTGCCATCGTCCCTAGGCTCTCCAGTTTTAGATGTGTCCCCCATGTAACAGGAAGGAGCTTGACATGAAAGTCGAAGATTTCACCCTGGCTTTCAATTAGGCAATGGCTACTTCCTGCCCTCTTATTCAACCTAGAGCCAAGAAAAAGCAGCACTCTCGGAAATCAGCACTGGGACCGATTAGAAACGTACGCAGTAAGCTTTTCAACCAAGGTGACAGTCTAGAAAAACTGCTCTGACTCACATACAAGTCTGCTGTGCCGGAGATTATAATATAATACCTACTGAGGACAAAAAGACTTGGCGGTTACAGTAACGACTTCCACAGGAGCTGCATGGACGAGGAGGAGGAAGAGACAGTCCTCTACTTACTCTGTGCATGTCCAGCTCTCTCCCAAAGAATAAAACTCCATGTAGGAGCTTTCTTCCGCAATGACTTAAGCGATGTAAACAATATTGAAGTTAACAGTACCCTACGCTTCATCAGAAGCTCAAATTGATTGCAAGAGTAGGAGGATCACAGATCCACGTGGGATCACATTGGGCCAATAGGCCTCAGTGGGTTGGTTTTGTTCCAGCATTCGCAGTATTCTAACCTAACCTACCTGTAATAATGCAGCTGAAAATTGCTTGGCAGAGGGCACACAACCACCCATTTGCAAGATTTGGTCGTTCAATATAAAGTCTAAAGTCGCCCAGCTATAGGGGCATCAACCATCTGAACAGTCTGCACTGCTTGTGCTGTGTAAATGGCTGAATCCACCTGCCAATGATCTCTGTAGCCCCTGATAGTCCGATTTTAGGCCCCATCGGTCTGCAATTGACCAATCTTTTACACTACGGCAGACTCTATATAAAACCAAAGAAGCCAGATCTTTACAAGCAACCTGTTTATCAATTTCATGCCCATATATGCCCCAGAACTATTGTACGTTCAGACAAAGACCGCACTTACTGGAGAGGTTTCTTGTTAGGAGCCCAGGTTCTCTCTAATACAGTGCTCTAATACACGTTCTTTGCGAGAGTATCTTCTCAATCTTTTGGTGTATTGTGAGGCTCTTTGATCAGTTGGTGTTTTACCCAGGGGTACCTTAAGGTTATTAGCGTGTTTTCGTTCTTGGTCACAACATTCATTGCCACATTTTCTACACAAAAATTAAGATAGAGAACATAGCCTTTCCTGAGAGCTACAAGCTCACTTAATATTATTGGTTCTTCTGGAAGTGCTTTTTGGAGCAGAGGGCAAGATTTTTGATTATTACGTTGCTGTTTATTGTTGCCGAAGCTTGAAGAGTTTGGAAGGGATATCGGAACTAGATATGGCATTGAATACATTGGCTTTATTGCTTGGTTTCAGATGCTAATATAATACCGCAGAAAAGATCTTATAACCGATTTGTAGGAGACTTATTTCCTCATAGTTGACTCAGTAAAAAGGGCATCCTTTCTCGTGGATCAGACAAACGATGCTGAAATTCCATGTTTGGGGCGTACTTACCTCTGCCCATGTCTACAGATGAGCTAGTGCATGTTGGAAAACGTGTTGAATTAAGATCAATAGAAGTTATTGGAAGCTATACTACTGAGCACAGCTGTAGATTTTTTCCTTAAAAGTCCGTGAAAGCCTCGTTAGATATGCAGACGATATACCAATATTGAAACTATGAATATAGTCGGCGTTACGATGGTGTCGGGAGCAGTCACTTTATATTGCGAGCACCAAGTACAAAAGTTTCACCCTTTATATGTTGATTTTAGTGGTTTGATTGTGTGAACTCTTCAATAATAAAGTACCTAAACCACTATTATCCACTATATCAACGGAAGGCACTAGCCGCTTGACGCGAGCGTAGGTTGGACTTACATTGAAAGTGCTATACGGTGTCAGCGTAATTCCTACCGTAAGCTCGACAGGATGTTGTGTTACTTATGAAAGGATGTTGTGTTACTTTAGAAAGAAAGTTGCGAGCCTTTATGATACAAACAAGAGTTTCCTGTGTTAAGCGACAGTAAAAAAAGCGGTAGGGAAGCATTTGTTTTATCAGCGTCTTAAAAAATTGTGCCTTCTTTGATTATGTTCGTTAGAAACCCAGCGCAATGAATTCACCTGATTGCGAGGGAAAGATTTGTTTGTTATTACAAAGAAGGTTAAATTAGGTTAGGTTAAACAGGAGTATGATGGATATGCCATCACACAGACACTTGGCACCAAAAGGGACACATCGCGATCTCTGTGGAATCAGTTGAGTTTGTCTTCATATGGCACAAACCTAAAAAAATTTCCCTAGTGAAACACCCAATTCTCCTGCAAAAGCCAAGAAGGCATTTGAAGTTCGTGCCGTCTATTTCGAAAAGTATCTCCTTAAAAATTTTCTTCGACTACACGGTATTGCCTCGGGTTCATGCATTATAGTATGTGTGTTATATCCTCATCAGCTTGCAGATCAATTGAGCCTACTTGCGTATTTCCGCAGGAGACTTATCCCTGTTTAATTATATTAACTCGTTAGACCTTTTGCCATCGAAAAGTGGACTTGACCATCTTAGGTTGGCGGTCTTTGGGATTTTTGCCTCAATAGTGCCTCTCACTATCAAGGCAATGGGGAGATTTGATGTTGTCGAGTAGCCCTCCTTTTCTTTCAAGTTCATCCGCTTGTTCATTTCCTTTAATAGCGCAGTTTCCTGGAACCCAGCACAGTCTCACCGAGTTCTGACTGCATGGCACCTTGAGCACTGTACGACAGCCCCTGACTGTATCAGAGTTAATGTTGGTCGATTCCATTGCCCTGAGTGCGGGCTGGCTATCTCTTTTGGATACCGATCTCATCTGCATTAGCTCAGCCGCCCTGAGGACATCCATAACCTATGATTGGAAGACTACGCTATCGTCCGGTAGTCTTATAGATACTCTTAGTTCAGTGAGAAGATCTGAGAAGATACCAGAACTAGTTCCTTCCTCTGTTTTCGAGCCATCTGTGAAAATTGCAATTTGATTTGACCTGATTATTGCATTGATCCCTCTCCGGATATATTATATCGTACGGCATGTCGAAATCGACCAGGGATGAAATTTCTTCCGTAAGAATTGGATTTCTGGCAGTACCTCCGCTAGGACCTTGCCATGCCCGAAACTACTGCTCTTGCACTATTGCCAGTAAGTTTTTTGATCTGCAAATCAAGCGGTGTTATGTGCAAAAAGGTGTCTAATGCTGCCGTAGGGATGGTACGGAGCGCATCCGTAATGGCTATGGAATCCGTTCTTTGAACCGCCGCTAATTTTCCGTAAACCGTTTTCTTGTTTGTTGCTTTCCACCATACTAGTGCGCCGTTTGTAAGTATGGATCCTACCGCCACCGTGTGCAGCAAGTACACCACAGAATAGATTTTAAGCTTTCTGGTAAAGAAAACCAGTTCCGTTTTGGAAGGGTTGGCATTGAGACCGCAGCTTTATGTCCAAGTGCTGATCGTCTTTAGGGCAACCTCTATAACGTCGCTTAAAATATTTAAGTATTTTCCTTGCTCTATTACAACCACGTCATTTGCGTATACCGTGACACTTAAACCCATTGTAATAAGCTTTTTAAGAATGTCATTGGCAACCAGCACCCACAGGAGTGGCGATATGAAATCATCTTGACTAGTTCCCTTGGTCACGGATATTCTAACACAGCTTTGCCCAATGAAACAGGTTATTTTCTTGATTGCAAGCATGTTGCAAACTCAGTTTATAAAGCCCTTTTCAATATTAGCGTCTACTAGAGCATTTTTAATGGCTAACACTCCATGTTATTGAAGGCTCCATCGAGGAAGGACGCCATCGCAAACTCACCGAAGTGTAGACTCTTCTTTATTTTCCTCACCACCTGATACAGTGCGGTTTCTACAGATCTTCCTTTCATGTATGATGACAGACTTATTGGTCTGAAATCTTTTGCCGCTATATGCCTCTGTTTGCCAGGTTTTGGTATAAAAATTACTATATCTTCCCTCCAAGCTATTGGTATCTATCCTATGTTTAGACTGTGTCTGAGAATTTCCATAGTTTTTTGGATTGCTACCTCCGGTGCTTTCTATAGCATAATCGTTATAAAAGAGATGATTCAAAATTTTCAGACTATTTAACACAAACTCACAAACTTGGAACTAAAATGCAATAGAAATGCCAGCGTGATGGTAGTTGGCAGCAAGAGTCATAGCAAACAACCAAGAAACCTGAACGAGCAGTTTTTCCACGGAGGCTCTCCTACATTCCATCAAGAGCTTGAAAGTCACCGGCATATCGTTTTAAAAAATCTTCACAAGGCCTGTCAAACGGGTCCTTGATTTAAATGAAACAAAGATATTGTCCCCTTTTTTGACGTAGCTTATGCTTAACTGACTTGTGAATTGCAGGACATTAGAAACATCGGTGGGATAGCTTTTAGAAGTTAGGCATGCGGAATATCTCATTACTTCCTGGGCGCCACCATTATTTTCCTCTTCCACTCAGTCAGTGTGTCACATTACTTTATGTCCTCAAACCCATTAGGGCGATCTTCTTCAAAATAAATACCAAAACATTGGTGCGAGTAAGAAGTCAAAAACTCATTTGCCACACATAAATCACTGAAAATTGAACAAACTTAGTAACACAGTGTAGCAAATTTCCTACAGGGCACAATAAAATTCCCCAATGGACAATATGTACTCTTCTACTCGCCTCACAATCCGGCAATCTTAAACGTTTTATTATTTCTTTTGCACCCAATACCAGTTGGAAATTATTAAAAGAAAGGAAAAACAATCTCACTAAACAATCTTCAACAACATTTGTACTCATTTCTGTTGACTACTTCCCTTGGGTCATCTTATGAGCAAGCATTCCCTAGCCATCGACTTGTGTAAGCTTATGAGAGACACCCACGTCCCACACGCCAGACAGGCACTCCTATTTATTCACCCTCACCTCAGATGTTTTATTTACAGCTCCCTGGTGTGACTATTGTATGCTGCTGGTGGTGGTGTATATTTTTTGACAACAATAGCAACCCAAACTACCGTTATAAAGAGAGGGAAGAAAAAATAGCCACCATAGCAACCCCCAATCCCCATATACTCTGCAGATAATTCCTTTATCCCGGTAGCTTCCATGCAATACTCATAAATGGAGGCAAATTTACACACCCACACCGCAGTCTAAATAGCCACAAGGCGATGACTTTTGTATTGCTGTGCTAGCAGTGTTCTTAAAATTGGATATTGTAAGAGCCACCATCTAAATACTCCACCCTTTGCCAGATGCCAACACCCCCAAGATTTTTCTTATCCTTGAACACAGAAGTGGCGTAGCCACGGTGTGTACTACTGAACCGCCCCCATTTTCATTTTTCGAAATTCTTGAAGCTGCTGCTGTTACTGCGTTCCGCTCGTGTTTGCTGATGTGACAGGGCCATGCACAGAAGCGACCAACAATAGCTGGAAAGAAATCCTGATATGCCATTGCCATCTGCTCCTTGCATATGTATCCATCACACATATATTGTAGTATCTCTGTGGGTCTTGTGCGCATTTTGGTTTCCTTATGAGATAATTAAATTTTCTTCTGCGTACAATTGGAACAGAACATCCCTATTGTTTACTGAAAATTAAAGAATTTTCTTCTTCTTCAATTTTAACCCCTACCTCAGCACAGCGGGAATGATGACACAAAGGCAGGTTTCCAACTTGAGAAATAAATGAGTTTAGAATGATTTCCCGCAACAGGAATCTTTGTTCTTGCGGTGATATAAATTCTAGTCATAATCAAGGATATTGCGAGAGAACCTGCTCGACATTGTTTATATCAAGTCAAAAGCGGCTTCGATGAGTGTTTATCTACTACTGGATGACGTCGTATTTAGTTCTGCTCCCAGTATCTATCACAACGATAGGAGAACCAGCACCGTGAACGGATGGAATCTTACCAGATCTTATTTCAGATGGCCACGTCTTAATTTTATCAACTATCTTTGACTTATTTACCTCCAACTTTAATCTGGGAACTGGAATCTGGACGTAGGTAAATGTGAGCTACCTTAATCTTAAGCTTGAAGTAGTTGTTCTTGAAACAATGGAAAGACTAATAGATGTTCATATCAGAGAATACTTTGTGTTTTTTATTGTGTTGTGTTAAATTTTTGTATTGTGGACTGTAAGTCTTTGTTGTTCAATATCGTTATAATTAAATTTTGTTTTGAAAATGTGTTGTACAGTTAGTTTAGATACGTACTAGGTGGGGTGAAAAGTAACCTCCTTGGGAATGAAAAGCATTTTTTTTTTAAATGTTTTTTTTTATTTTATTCAATATAGTTCCCTTTTAACTTGATACACTTATTCCAGCGATTTTTCAACTTCTTGATCCCGTCCGAAAACTAATTTTCCGGAAGGTCTGCAAAATACTCCTCCGTGGCGTCGATGATTTCCTCGCGTGAACTGAATTTTTTATTGATGAGCCATCTTTTGAGGTTTGGGAAAAGATAATAGTCCGAAGGAGCCAAATCGGGTGAATACATTTTAGCCGTGGTTGCGATGCTCTTGTGCTCCGGCAAAAATAACATTGTGTTTCGCTTCATGTGAGGCCGTTTTGCAGCGATTTCGGCCTTCAATCGCTCCAATAATGCACAGTAATACTCGCTGTTGATGGTTTTTCCTTTTTCAAGGTAGTCCACGAAGAGTATGCCATGACAATCGCAGAAAACCATAACCTTTCCGACCCATAGAGCCTTCCTCGGCCGCTTCGGAGCACTCGTGCCGGTTTTAGTCCATTGCCGGGCACTCATTCTGTTCTCTGGTGTGTAATAGTGGATCCAAGTATTATCAACAGTTACCAACCGAAGCCGAAAGTCAGTCCGATTCCGCATCAGCAAGTCCAAACACTCTTTCGTGTTTCGAGTTCGTGTATTGGTCAGGAGTGAGCATGCGGGGTACCCAGCGGCAGGATAACTTTTTCATATGCAGAATATAGCCTAAAATATGCATGTGCGCTCAGTTCTTTCTTTGTGGTATCTGTTAGCTCGCGCACCTTCACTTTCCGGTCAGCCAACACCATTTCATGTATTTTGTTGACATTGTCCTCTGTAACCGCATCGTAGGGCCTGCCGCTGCGGACTTGATCGGTAGTGGAGTTGCGGCCACCATGAAACTCTCGAAACCAATATTTAAAACCATAATATTTATCCAACTTTTATTTTGTTTCCTTCGCCGTTTTGCCTCTCAAAAAATAATGTTTTATGAGAGAACGAAAATCGTTCTTCTCCATACTCAACATGATGCCAAACACGTCAACAACAATCAGCTGTTAAAAACAAAACTAAAGACAGTATTGCACTGAAATTTAGCATGTCTGCCTAAATATGAACACATACAGGAAAGTACCATATCAGCAATATGAACATGTGGAAACAAAGCCTTTCAGAAAAGCAGCGAATGGAGGGAATGCTTCACCAACGCCAAGATCAATGGCACCCGCTACTACAGCTTCACCAAGCCTGTTCTGGGACCAATATCGAAAGTTGCTGGATGATCTTGTAATTGATGCAAGAGGTAAAAACCTGATAGTAATAGGAGGAGTAAAATGAGACAGCAGACGACGGATGCAGGCGGATGAGCTTTACTCGAGACATTTGCAACACTGGACATAGATCTAGTTAACGAGGGCACGAAAAACACTTTTCGTAGACATAACTTTTGGATCAGTGAAGTCTATACACAAAGCTACCATCAGGCTGTGAATTTTGAGCTCCTAAAAGAGAAAAGTACTGGTCCAAAGTGAAGAGACACAACCTAGGATAGAGAAACGTTTGAGGAGGTCATTAGTACTAGCCTGCTTAGACCCGGAACAGCGGAGAAATTAGCGCTCCAGCTGTTGGATCTATTACTTTCTGATTGTGATGCTTCTATGCTAAGAAGACATCCCAGCCCATTCGTTTCAGCTTGTTACTCCTAAGAACTATCGGTCTGAGAGCGGGATGAAAGGACCAACGCTCCGGGGAATTTTAATCAGAATCGGGTTACCTTTAACTAAGTGAAGAGATCCTTAAAAAGGGCCATTAACGACAGAAAAAGCCGTTTAACGAAGCCGATATAAGCCCTTGCGAAACTACAGGACATAGAGGATATAGAGCCCCCCAACTAATATGCCAGTCAGTCCTGGAAAATATTATTAAGCCACTGTTTTCAGAACAATTACCGAACCGTTTCCGCGAAGTCATAGAAATTGAAGTAGAAGAGTTCTAACCTGTTACAGAAAAAATATTGGCTACAGCAAAACTCCAGGCCCTGGTGGAATACCAAACAGAACCCTTAAAGCAGCAATTACATCGAGACCGAACCAAATAAAGGAAATAAACCTCCAGGTATTCCCTCGTCCGATACCATAGGAAATACTGTAGAAAAGGTGACCTACAACATTGATATAGCAAGGGCAGCCACATTGGGATGCCGATGGCGATTCGATTAGACATCAGAAATGCTTTCAATTTAGTATACTGGACCTTCGAAAGGAATACTCTTGCTAGAATATACGTACCAAACTATATACATCCTCAGAATTGTATCTGGCTACTTCAAGAACAGAAAGGCAAACTATGGCACTGACGCAGGTACCAAACACTAAGATGTAACAGGAAGTGTTCCACAAGAATCCGTCCTAGGCCCTGTGCTGTGGAATACTATTTATGATGGTGTCCTTAGTTTCTCAAACCCCTCTAATAGGCTATCCCATTGAACATTGAAAAAAAAAAACGGGAAAGAATCATCTACAGACGCAACTTCATCCTAAATGCCATGGAACTCTCAGAGGTATTGACCACCCTTGGGATGTTCGATATGCCAAAAAATATTCAATAGGTTAGATTAGGTTAGCTGGTTGATAAGGTATCTGGAGTCGAAGTCACTCTATACTTCATCACACTTAGGTCAGTGTAGACCTGGGTAGTGGAATTCGGAGGAACGTCTCGCGTTGGTTGTCGTTTGGTTCCTGAGCGGGGCTAAGCCCTATTGTTCCATCCACGAATATAAAAAGAAATGTAAGTGAAGCAGCTGACCTCTCGGAGAGGTCGTGCAAGTAATAACTTCCTGAAGTTATTTGTCCAAAATTACTTAAGCTGAGACAGAAGCACAGAAAGTGGAGGGTATCCTCCTGTAAGCCTATTTGCCCACAACCTCTGCAGATGTCGTAATCGGTAAGGCGCAGCTTTATTCAACAATCGCAGATAGTTCAGCTCTGCTTTTCAAGAGAATTTTACTTGCTATGGATTTGCTGCTCTCCCTCCAGCTATATTCGTCTTGAGGTCTCGCAGGTTGGACGGTTTTTACACCTTTCATTGGCTTTCATATGATACTTAAGACACTGCTGTAGTCTGGCAGGCGTTGTGAGCATTGTAAATTCAATTGATCGGAGAAGATTCCGGCGCCGATTCCTGTCTCCATTTTAGATCCATCCGTGAAAGGGATGTCCCATTCCTCTTTGCTTGCAAAAATGCCGCCGAATGGTGTTTCAAATTCATAAACCCAGTTCACTTGTATGGATTGAGGCGTAGCCTCAATCTTGGTTCTTGCATTTATAGATCTAGGGGAAAGTGAAAGAATATATTTTCAAGTGGCGCTGCGCCGTTGGGGCCGTTCTCATAGCATGCGTCCTGCCAATACTTGCAATCCTCTCTACTTTTGTCATTAAGCTATAGTTACGATTGCAGTTTTACTTGTAGATTGCTACCATACTAACCTGCTGTAGGTTAAGATGGGTCTGACGATAGCCTTGTACATCCATAAGATAGTCTTCACGTTCTTCGACATTGAGCTTCCAACTCAGCTTACTATCTAGGACTTACTAGGACCTAGTTGTTTAGCACTGTTTGATAGTCGGAGGATTGTTCTATCTATGGAACGAAACTCAAATTGTGGCATTATACTTTTATGTGTGAATTGAACAAGCTCTGTTCCCGTTCTTGAGTGAGTTAGATTCAAAAGCGATCCACGAGATTTAATTTAGCAGCCACAAAAAAGCACTGTTGGATGTGGTCTACGCTCTAGTAGCATCATTGGTCCTTGATTCTTTCAAAAATGAACTCGTAGCTCAAGTTACACTCAGTGGCCAACATTCAACAATACAAATATATTTGTAAAGTACGTGAGCTTACGCCGGGGTACTATGCCCATGTGTCGGTAATGATCTATTGTACTCCATTGCCAACAGCACGGGGGATCGGTACCGAGGTTCCATGTGGTCCCCCCCTCTAGGTATGATCATTGATCCGGATTATACAATATGTGGTTCCAGCAGGATGTCGCTTGTATGGCCGTCGTTCTATACTGCCTATGCAACTATTGACCCAAAATTGGAACGACAATATACGTTTCGTAAAAAAACCTTGTGGAAGCCACATAATGCCAAGATTCGTTATTTGGAAAAGAGTTTGCATCGAATAAGTAGGTTCGGGTTCAATCGTTCAATGTAACCGTGCCGATATAGTCTTCATTCGCATCAATCTCAACACCTTGACATGGCTTATAAAATTTGTTTTTCTTAAGGACTCTAAAATCTTGCAATACTAGGTGATGCAATAGATTAAAACTGTAAGAATCGGGATTCCAAGGAGTCTCATCGTTTATAGTAAGTAGTTGGGAACTATGTTGTTGCACCAAAACAAATTAGAAGAAGCTAGCTAGGACCATTCTTTGTTGGATCTTCACAGGGTTATGAATTGGGACTTGAATATTTCCTTAAATCAAGTCCTAAATTATTGTTACTCGTATGTAGGGTCTTTCAATAAGGATTTTCAAATGTAAGTAAAACAAGCTGTGTGAGATATCCGCTCTTTTCTTTCATTTCAAAGGACATTTTATGGTATTCAGTATGGAATATATATTCGTTCAAATGTCCGCCGTAACCTTGATTGGTTGTACGTATTTAGGAGGTCCATTTTTAGATTTTTTTGTCGCATAAATCTGGCTTAATTTGTTGGATAGCTTTCGTTATGCTGACTTTGAATACATCAATTGTTTTCGGTTTATTTGCATAGACCTGGGATTTAAGATAGCCCCAAAAGAGCAATTCTAAAGGCGTTAAATAGCACAATCTTGGTGGCCAGTTCACATTGCCGCCACGTGAGATAACCATACCCTCAAATCGCTCGTGGAGAATGTCCATCGTGGCATGCGCTGTATGGAACGTAGCACGGTCCTGTTGGAACCTCATATCGTCGGTATCAATATCATCCTGTTTAGGCCACAAGAAGTTGCTTATCATCGATCTATAGCGCTCGCTATAGAAGCTGTGCTCGGGAAGAAAGAAAAAGAAAAAGTTCGGCCGGTGATTTTTGGAAATTCTTAAAAGCGGTAAACGGATCAAAGTACTCAATAAATCGCTTACTCAAAGCAAACGAGCTAAAAGCTTATTTTGCTTCTCTGCTCACCATTGACCGCAATGTCATCCGCTTTCAGTAAGCTAAACCGTTGATATTAGACCAATTTCTCCATGCAGATTTCGCTGTACAAGAGCTCTGAGCATACTAGGTACAACAAAGTTAAACAAGGCATCGGGTATGGACAGAGTACCATACGAGTTTGTCTCGAAGCTAACTGACTGTTACAACAAAATCGTCCAGAATTGCGAAATTCCATCGGGCCTCCGGTCTTCAATTATCTTTCCACTTTTTAAAAGGGAGACATTAACTTCAATGAAACTTTATGGATTGATGTTATTTCGTAGATTAACTACCTGGGTTAACGATAATAGGCCACTGAGCAAGTTTCAGGCAGGCTTTCGAACTAAATACTCCACAACGCAATGAGAAGTTGTTTGCCTTCTTTGTTCACTTCAATAGATCGAGAAACTCTCGAATTTAGGTATAACTTCCAAAGTCGTGGCAACCGTAGGAGCTTTGTATGCGACTGACAAGATATCTGTATGGGATGGTGAATCGCTTTCCGACCAATTTAGTTCTTCGATGAGCCTTAAACAAGGATGCTGAGCGCACTTCTCTTCGCGACCTTCATTGACGACATCGTAGAGTTTCCTTAGAGGAGGAGTAAATGTTGCAGGTGTTACTGTCAGTCAGCGCCCTATCTTACGTGAAATTAGGAAGGATTTATTCCAAACAAACTTTTTATGAGAAGAAAAAAACACTAAATGTCTTAAACGGAGGAAGAGGTGGGAGTGTCCTCTTTGAATTTATCCGGCGCTCAACGGGCTATAGAAAGAAAATAAAAGAATAAGCTCTTAATCTTATTAATAAAGCCATGTAATTTTGAATTAATATTAAATTTATCTCTCTTAATCTGCAATCTTTACATCTGTTAAAATTGTAAAACAATTGTACTATTATATTTTAAAGTTTTTTTTATGTCGATCCGAATACTACTACTACTACTACTACTACTGTTATTACTACTACTACTACTACTACTACTACTGTTATTACTACTACTACTACTACTACTACTAGTATACTGCTACTACTACTACTACTACTACTACTACTACTACTACTACTACTACTACTATACTACTACTACTACTACTACTACTACTACTACTACTACTACTATTACTGCCTGCAATTAGATCCAGGAACGAGGGTATATTTTCATTATCTTGCGTCGATGAAGTTGATGATGGTAGAACAATTTTAAGCATAAAATCAAATGCTGTAGGCTCATACAACATTGAGCCAAAGTTCGTAAAAATGTTGCTACCTGTCATATTTTCCCAAACAACCTATATATTTTTAATACAATGTTAACTACTTCCACCTTCCCCAACTGTTGGAAAACTGGTAAGGTGTTGCCGAGATAAAACTGAATGCCATCCCATTGCCATTCTTCCGTTTCTGAGTAAAGCCTTCAAGACAGTTGCAAGCAATCAAAGAAAATAATATTTAAGCAATAAAAACCTTATCACTAAATTTCAATCTGGATTCCGTGCAAAACATGATTGCACAGCAGCTCTGCTCAAAGTTTGCGAAGATTTACGTGGGGGCTTGGACCGTAAAATGCTGGCTCTTATAGTTTTTTTTTTTGGATTTTTGAAAGGCGTTTGATTGTGTAGATCAGCAAATATTAGTTGAGAAACTAAGAACGCAGTTTCTGATTGATAGCTCTTTAACTTATGTAACTTAGTAACGTCATATTATTGTCATCGTTCACAGTACATGTCTCATGCTCCATCTGATGTGGCCCAAGTATCCGTGCTAGGACGTCTTCTTTGTTCTTGTTATACAAATGATTTATCTGACCGACTTGTAAACTGCGAACGTCACATATATGCAGATGATGTGCAGATTTATTCGTTTTTGCCGAAATCTCAAATAAAGCAGGCCCTACAGAACTTAAGCGAGCAACTAACTGAAATTTGTAAATGGGCAATCGATAATAAACTCAGCCTTAACTCTAAAAAGACTAAAGCCATGGTTGTTAATGACAGCCGAGATAGACAAGTTGTTCCACCACTCTACATAAATCAAACTCCAATTGAGTATGTAGATAACTTTAAAAACCTTGGTGTTCATCTGAGCCACAACTTAAGCTGGAATACTCAATAAATAGAGTGGCATCAAAAATTTACGGAGCTCTGAGAGGGCTTACCACAACTTCCAACTACCTTCCAACCAACGTAAAGCTAAAGCTTGTTAAGTCCTATATACTACCCATTTTTTTTGTTGTATGGGTGCGACATATCTCCTATATGGACTATGAGGCAAAAAGAGCATTGAATGTTGCTTTAATAGCCATGCGAGGTATATTTTTGCGTTGGGCGATATGACCACATCTACTCCTATACAAATAAGATTGTAGGGTGCTCATTAGATCCTTTTATGAAATATCGTACTGTGCTGTCATTACACAAAAAGAGCCGGAATATCTGTACAAAAAAGTTCAATATGCGCGGAATCAAAGAACTCATCAATTAGTTGTTCAACGATGCAAATATGTCAATACCTCTCGTCAGTTTTTTGTTAATGCAATTCGTAATTGGGATCTCTTACCCATTGAAATCAAACTCACGATCAACAGAACCACCTTCAGTAAAAAATTGTTTCAATATTATGGAAATAATTCCTAATAGATTTGCCTTTCCGTCTGCCTATTTTCTATTTTTTTTTCTTTGTTTCTTTCCTCTTTCCTTTTTCTTCTTTCTTTTTGCACAAAATTGAAAAATTTTCAAGTGTTTAAATTCATTTTATTTTATTTTGTTATTTAAATTTATATATTTTTTTTTTAAATGAATGTAATAGATATAAGCTTGTTCTTCAGTCGTTTATAGACCTCCGAAGAGATCAGGCATATTTCGTGTTCGGCTTCACAAGTGTGGAAAAAAAAAACAAAAACAAAAGAAGTATGCTTTTACTCCATAATTTCTGTAGCCTAAGGGGCAAAAACCCGGACGACAAATCTCGGTGTTGTGGGTTCGCTTCCCAGCCTCCGCGGAAGTTTTTTTCTTTTCCTTATTTCACATATTTAAAAAGACAATTGTAATAAGAGAAAATAAAGTGTTTACTACGAAACAAAATCACGTGATGGATGGTGGAGAGCGCTCCGCTCTTCCCATAACGGGAGTGGAAAAAGGCAAAAATAGTGTTGCCGGTGCCGTGGCGAAAGCAATTAAAAGGAGGAGGAGTTTGAAAACCCCTCCTAACTTAACAAAAGAAAATAAATGCCGTTTTAACGGCTGATGAGGTCAATTATGAGGGGGGCAATAACAACTTTGCTTCTCTAGCGGCATCCGAGTCTGAAGATGAGGATGAACAAATAAATGACATCACCAGCAGCATACAAAGGCTGGAAGAAAAAGTTCTTGCTATTAAACAAAAGCAAACAGCACACAGGCAGAGGGAGCAAGTAGAAGCAGCGAGCTCCCAACAACAAATCCAGCAGCAGCAGAAACAACAGCAGCAACAGCTGCAAAAACAACACTTGAAACCACAGCAGCTGAAAAAAAAGCAGCAACAACGACAACAACAAAAACAACAGCAGCAGCAGCAGAAGAAGAAGGAGAAGGTAACTCCTATCAATACCTATAAATTAGAGGTAGGTGCAACCAAGGACCTGTGTAAGTTGGTCATTGGTAATAATTTTAATATTAAGCGATTAGGGAACGACCGCCATGCCATCCACTGTAGTACAGTGGAGGGCTACGCGAAAGTGAAACAGCTCCTAAAAGAAACGACGACGGAGCACTACTCATTCACACCGAAGTGTGAAAAGCGGAAATCGATGCTGCTGAAGTAGTTGGAACCGTCTTCTGATCCTGAGGAGATCCTGGCACTGCTCAAAGAGAAGGAGTGCAAAGGACTCAAGTTTGTAGTGGTAAAGCCATTTACCACAGCTAGAGCAAGGCGGGAGAAACGGAGTCTGCTGCTCTTCCTGGTGCAGCTCAGTCCCGAAAGCCGTTTGGATAGTCTAAGGAGTATCAATGTCCTAGACTACCAGCTGGTTCACTGGGAAAAATTAAAAAGGAGCGAAGGCGTTATACAATGCGTCCGCTGTCAGAGGTTCGGGCACGCCGCGTCGAACTGCCAAATGCAGCCTCGATGCGTGAAGTGCGCTAAGAACCACAGTTCCGAGGAGTGTGCTCTGGGTGTTGACGGAGCATTTGATAGGTCGAAGCTCTCGTGCGTGTTATGTGGGAACGTGGGACACACCGCAAACTATCGGGGTTGTCATAAGTTCACCGACATTAAAAAAGCAAAATTGGCAGCAGAAGGTGGAGGTCAAACCTTCACCTGTGAGGTTTCAAACACCAGCCGTCACGCCCCAAATTTCCTACGCCCAAATGGCGTCAGGTAGGGGGGCAACGGTACAGCAAGCGACTGTTGCTTCTCCAGCGCCAACGCCGAGAACAACAGAAGCTGCACCCAACATGCTAGCCATCTTGCTCGCAATCCAAGGGCAGATGGCTCAGCTGCAAAAGCAGGTTCAAGAACAAGCCAAGCGGGTGGACCAGATCTACGCGTTGCTGCCGGCCCTAACGCAACACATGCCGTAATGGGTACGCACATGGTGGAGCAAACTTTGAAGGTCCTTGCGGTGAATGTGAATTCACTGATTAGGATTGAACGAAGAGCCGCGATGTTTAAATTGCTACAAGACCAAACTCCTGATGTGCTTTTCGCTGGCGAAACCAAGCTAACCGATAAGCACAAACTGGAGTACAATAATTATATTGTTAGAAGAAGAAACCGGCCCAGATTCAAATGTGGAGGCGGTGTCGCGATCTTCATTAAAGAAGGCATACAATTTCACAGAGTGTACAAGGACGTGTTGCGCAGGTTCCGGGTGTTGGAGGCAGTCGTCGTTTACATCCCGCTCCGCAGTGGAAAGCGGCTGTACTTGGCCTCTGTTTATGCACCTGAGGCTTCACATTCCACTCTATTCATTACAGAGCTCGACACGCTTTTTCGACTTCTGAGGCTGGAATTGGGGGATAATTTTTTATAATCGGCGGGGATTTCAATGCTAAACACAGAGATTGGGGAAATAATTTGCCAAATACTAGAGGGAACCTACTACTCGATTGGTGGGGTCAGCACGATGTCATGTACAGACTCGGTCTTAAAGCGACGGATAACCCGTCGTTTCCCAGAGGCGGGTCTTATTTGGATCTACTGCTGTACGACGAACGTATACGACTGACAGGTACGAACTTACAAACGCTAAACAGTCTACGCACATTCGTGTATGACAGCGACCATTGCGGTTTTAGCACCGAAATTACAGTTCCCAACGAAATTGCGGAATTGGAAGAGTTTGTCCAAAGATATTCTTACAACTACAGTAAGACTCGATGGACACGCTTCTCCGCAACCTTGTTGTCAAGCGCTCTCCTCGAACACGCTCCACCCACCGTCCAATAGGAATGTGTCAAACGAGGAGATCGACAATTACCTAAAACAAATGGACGAGACAATTAAACAAACTATGGACACTACAATACCGCGGTATCGACGTACGACTAACGAAGACCTGTTCCGCAATCCTACTATTGACGCACTGCACCGACAGAAAAGTAGACTTCTGTCAAGGCTCAAAAATTTGTATAGACAGTTAACTGACCGACAAGACCCGGAGATTAGAATACTGAAGTCGTCGATTAAAAATATTCAAAGGCTAATAAAAGAGAATTACATAATTTCTGTAAGTTTGTATTGGAACAACAAGGTTCGGGCTGTAAACACCAGCAACCCGAATATGTTTCCGCAAATAAATAAACTATTTTGGAGAAAAAATCAAAACGACCTTCAGTGTCTTAAAATAGCCCGGACAACAGACAACGAACGGTTACTGACAATAGCAGGTATTGATCCAAATGAGGCCGCTGATGATGACGACTTCTTTGTGATCGAGGATCCACAGGAGAAGGTTGAGGCCATAGGGGCGACTTTCCAGGAAGTATACAAGGCCATTGATAACATTGGCCCTAATTACGACCTGGACAGTCGCGTCTTGGTGCACGACTTCTGCATTCGAAATGAAAATAGGCGATCCGAGGGCTCTGGTTTCACCCGGTTCAGCGACGAAAATATGGCAAATAATGTCATTGCCAGACAGGGTGACCTACCCCCGTTCATTTCAAAGGAAGGACTCCATGAGATCTTCGACACAATCAAAGTTAAGAAATCAGAGGGGACCGGTGGTATTCCGAACATCGTGCTTCGACATCTTCCTCTACAAGCGGTGGACATCTACACCAACCTGTTTAATAATGCAATGAATAATGCACATTATCCAGCGCATTGGAAAACGGCGGTGGTTCAACCTATCCCCAAAAAGGGAAAGGATATATCCAATCCGGCGAATCTCCGGTCTATAAGTCTCCTTCCGAATATCAGTAAGGTTTTTGAAAAAGTAATCAATAGAGCTCTGTCTAGGTGGGTTGAGGACAAACATATAGTTCCGGATAATCAATTCGGTTTTAAGGCGGGACATGATATCTCACATGCCGCGTCTAAACTGGTGTCCGATATCAAATGGAACAAAGGCAGGAAACTGTGCACTGTTGCCTGCCTTTTTGATTTGGAGAAGGCCTTCGACACCGTATGGTTAGAGGGTCTTTTCTATAAGCTGACTAGGCTGGGATCAGTAAACCACTCTTGTACATTCTTTATAATATGCTAACCAAAAGACAGTTCATCGTGAAAAATGGTGATGTGACTTCTGTTGGAATATTTCAAATTAAAAATGGTCTTCAGCAAGGCGCGGTCAATTCGCCGATCCTTTTCAACATTTTTACAAGCGACTTGATAGGTTCACTTCCCCATACTATTGCGTACGCAGACAATTTGGTAGCGTACAGAGAGGGCTTGCCTTAGGGCTTGTCTTCGCTTGTACAGAACACCAGAGTCGGAGTACCAGAAATTTTATCCTAATGAGGTACTTTACAACAGCCTAATACGAGTGGACAACTTCGTAATTAAGCTGAATCGAAGGCACATTGCAAGAGCAATGACCTCGACGAATAACCTGATATCTGGGGCCTACTAACCCAATTACCTTTACGGCTTCGTTCCACCGGAAGCATTCCTCTACCTAGATCAGATAGGGTTGATCCAGGATAAAGTATGTAATGTGTGTATTGAACATTTAGTTTAGGTAGGCTAAGGTTTATTTTAAGTTAGATATTAAGTTTTTATAAAAAATAAAAAAATGTCCATATGCTAAGTTTTTGTTAGCAATTTTTTTTCTTAGCTTTAAATATAGTAAGTAAATATTTGTAAAGAAAATGTAAATAAAGTCGAAGGACATAGTTATAAGAATTTAGAGTAGCTTAGAGTGCCTGTGTGGGGCCAGTAAGTTAGTATAAGATTGTTATATAATTTTAAGGTAGCATTTAAACATTTTTTGTTAGTATGTAAGAGTTAATGGTTAAGGAAATAAAATGCTTTAAAACTGAACATAAACTGAGCTTGTTCTTTTATAAAACATGTGTATTGTATACTAATCTTACAGAATTCATTGATTCAAATAAGGGAAATTACAAATTACACACTATTCATGAGAACATGAGGCTCGTCGCTTAAGATAATTTTGGGTCAACTTCAAACTGCTCCAGAGCCCAATTAGCGAACACATGACGTTTAACTAAAGTTCCTGGGTCAGTTGGTTTTTATACTCCAAAATAGCCAAGCTGATGTCGCAATAAGGCCAAGTTCTTGTAAACAACGAGAAATTGACTTCCTCGGGTTTTCGCGAACACTCTCACGCATAGCAGTGATGTTTTCAGTAGACCTTGCGTTGCGATGACGTACGGGTGTTGACTGATTATCATTTATCAAAACAGTTGACTCGAATTTGGCCAAAAAAAGTCGGATATTCGTCTAGATAGAACGGTTGTGGTGTAGGATAAAAATCGCGCAATGCGCGGAACGTTCCTCGAACGGAGCATTGACTTAATAAAAAAAAATTGATGACACGTTTTTCAAAGCTATAACCTTCCAAGGTGATTTACCATACACCACTGAACAATTCACAACAAATTTGACAGATGTTGCTTAACAACATGGCCGGTATAACTTATCAAATTTCGATTATACTTATTGAAAGACCCAGATGTAAACACTGACTAACCGACTCCAAATCGATTTAAGCAGCCGATAAAATATATTTTCTCTTGTCCTCATTGTATCAGTTACCGATTTTCAGCAGTGCAATGGTTGCAAGCGACATAATGTACGAGTATATATGTCATAAGTGCAGCTCAAAATCTTATTGAACTTATTGAAAATAATGCCTCTCACATGCTCCATGTCCAATCGAAGAAATCATAAACTAAATCTTCTACATGTACAAAACCAACCAGAGGCTTAAAGTCCTTTTGCAGTAGTTAATTGTTTAAGCTCACAGGTTTTATCTGTATCCATTTTTCAAGGCTTTGAGCAGTTCAAAATTAGGGATTGTAAAATATTGAAAGAAACCTTTAGAACGGTATCGGTATGTTCCGCAGGGCATATGGTGGTTGCCTATCTTTTGTGGTTTAAACATTTAGACCCGATATTCCAATCATTGGTCATACAGTCATCGTCCAGCTTTAAATAAATCGTCTGATAATGGCCAACAGATTTATTGTTTTTTTTTTAAATTCCCATGGAAATCCTTTTCGGCTTGGTAAAGGACTGTTTCATCGACCAGAGCGTATGCTCTTCTTTTCGGAAGATTTTCTATTTTTCCCTTCCTCTGGATTGATACACCCTCTTACTTTTCTATTACAGTTTTCATAGCAGCCCTTTCTTGTGTGCCTTTTCCTCCATCCAATTTCTTAGATACTTGTTGTTCTATATCTCTACACCCCCTCCACACATCTCCAATTGAAGTGGGAATGCTTATACATGATACGAATACCTGAACTAATTTATTTTAATCCGGTATATTGATGGCTGAAGCCAGAGCCAGAGCTCGCCAAAAAAAGCCAGCACACCGAAGCCATCTCATAGTGGATCACAAGTGATACAAATTTAGCCAAAACCACGAAATAAATACCATCATCCACAATTGTCCAGTTCTCATGGCATTTGATTCTATTCTTGTGGACAATATTCTATTCAAAAACCCCTCATTCCATTCGTTAGTGGACACAAATTAAATTTCCAAAAAGTTGTTCGCCAAATTAAATTTAAACCAATCTAAGCTGCCACCTTTACCATCACCACCAACCACTATCTGAGGTCATTGTTTGTTCAAATAAAGTTTTTCAGATTCAGGGACCCTCATTAGCTAACGAGTTTTCTCCTCAGGGGACAAACAGCCAGCTTGCGGATAGACATATGTATGCACCATGCAGCCTTATCGGTCAACAAAGTTGACCACCAAAAACCAACACCACCACCGCACCTAATGCGGTCCAAATAGAGGCGATTTTTCGGCTATCAGACGTTCGCATCATCACGTTTTCCAGATTGTGCGGTTCAGTAGTCTTTCGTTTCTAATTTTCCTATGTTCAACCCTTTCGCTGCCTCTGTGTCATTTTTCATCTGTATCTAAATCTATCTACGAGTATTCGTATCTGGTAAGCTAGAACCTAATGACTTACCAAAGAGCGTGCTTTGAAATTAAAGTTCCATTCTAGCGCATCGGAGTTGTGCAATTTAGGGAGAAATACTCGTACTCGTATCCTCGGGACGGCAGTCAGCCTTTTTGTATTCATCTCCGTCAGGAAAAGATTTGAATCTCAGTTAATGTAGGTCATAGTTTTCTACTACATCCCCACAGTGATACATCCGCTTTGCCAACTAAAACAATAAATCCTGTGACTCGCTTTTTTCTCCGTTTTTGTTTTTACTGTCAGCTTCACCCTCTAAACCTCCATCTGTAGCCAACCTCATTCTAGTAAGTATTCTGGCGCGCCAGCCGACGGCCGCCTTTATTGTGTCATGCGAATCCTTTGATGGTGGCGCTCTTTTGATTCATTCCGCTTCCTGTTCGCTCCATTTGTGTTCCGCATCACAGATGAAACGTGTTTTAGAAGTTGGCCACTGCTTCCAACTGATGGTGGCACAGCGCTTAGAACTCCGATGGCATGGCTGGCGGACATGCATGACATTCCGTTGTTCGGTCATGGCAATTGCATCTGACATTGAATCGTTCATAAATTGTTGGAAAGAAAAACCCCTGTCCATACCATTCAAGGGCACTGCCCGCCTTGTAACTAACCGAAATATAAATTTATACGTACGAGTTGTGCTGTATCCCTTACTCGTATGTGTGTGTTGGATGGTCTAGAGCATTTGACGCAACACGGATTCGCGACACCCAGTTTTCGGTCATCCTCCTCCGGTTTCATAAAGGACCAGAAAAAAATATCGAAACCATTTATTATGACGTCCTAACACTAATTCAGTGTATACGAGTACACTGAGTAAATCAAAACTCTCCAAAATGTATCTACAGGATGGAACAGACGTACGAGTTCTAAGTATGAATTTTCATCTGAAACTTTGCAGGCAAAATGGGAACACTCACAAAAAGAGCACACGAGAAAAACTTTGACGTTTGTCATTTAGGGCAGGATGGGGGCTGGGAAATGTTTTCTAAAAACACAAAACTATTGTATTTCAACAGAAACAAGATGAGCGTGTGGGGAGAATGTTGATTTAGAGCTTCGCTTTTGAAATCCTAATTAAGATTTTTTTTCTGAATGACTGCTTCAGTGGATAAACTCGTAAATCAAAATTATTTAGTCAGCAACTTGGAGAGGTCATAAATTGTTTGATGACTTTTACTCCACAACTGGTGGTCTTTCGTGATTTTTTTTATTTTTTTTTTTTTTGAGATATGCTGTTGAAGTTTTGATACAAATTTGGAGAGCTCTTGTGTGGAGGGTACTGGATTTGACAGGTAATGAATTGGTGAGGACTACTGAATTAAAAGTTAAAGTTCTTTCATTCTGAGACTTTCAGGATCAATTAAAATGTATTTGACGAGTATTTCAATTGAATGTAGGAAGGTGGTGTTTTTTCAGGTGTAGCTGGTGTAGATATTTTAGAGTCGTCAAGTCGTCGTGTCGTAGGTTATTCTGAGTTTCGATACAGGCATTCTGAGTGAAATCATCTTTCGCGTTTCATAACCTTTGTCAGCATCCATTAATTCTTAGTGGATTCCACTAAGATTCCATCGTCCCCCCAGGACAAAGATGATTAAGATGCTACATGCTCGAGTTTCAGGCGATTGTTGTTTCGATTGGGAAGTGTAATATTTTGCATAAAATTTTGATCTCAGACGAGCCAGAATCGAGTGTCCCATCCAGATCGATGAGGCTGAAAAATAATGTCTCCGGCGTGCAACGTTTGAATAGGCTCTTGGAAAGTACTACCCTGAATCTTGGCTTGTAAATTTTGCAATATTCTTACGAACTTACTTAGGCGTCGCTATAGTTCAGGCTGAACCTGGAACTCAAGTAACAAGCCTCTCCAGTTATCTGGGTCTTTACTTAATTGCCTCCAGTTGCACACTTCAAGTTGGTTGAGGTCAACTTTTATTCGTACGCGCCACCTAAAGTGATATCGTCCCTCTATTGACTCTGCAGTCCAAGTATATCGTCGTTGAATCTTCTCCTCCAAAGCCGGTAAACGCAAACGGAAGCAATTATTTGTCGAAGAATTTTTCTCTCGAAATGACCGGGGATATCTTCATCTGCTTTCGATAGAGTTCTCAAGGTCTAATATAAAGCCTTCTTATTTTGTCGGGATAGCGCTTTACTACTCAATAGCCTTCTGGTCCCAAAGAAAGTGCGATTGGCAAGAGTGACTTGTGGACTTTCCTGGTTTCATCGCACTTCCTGGATGGCGGTGATATCTACGTGACAGCAGTCAAGGGCCTCTGCTAATTACTCGGCTGCACGTGGCCTGTTAAAGGTCCAAACATTCCACGTGCAGATCCGATGGTCGTTGTCCTTTCAACTTTGCTAATGGTCGTCAACAGTGAATCAATTTTTACCCGAGGCCATTAGTTGGTACGTCACCTTTTTAACTCTTCCGTATAAGTTTGTGAGCGCTATGAAGTCGCAGTATTATGCTATTGACCGACCATGTGTTTGCATTAGTAAGGGCTTATGCATGCAGTTACCTAGGACCACCACTTGGAGGTAATGTAGGCCCTTCGCTACAAACTTGATTGTTGCGCGAAACGACCCACCCAAGCTATAGGACATTCAGCAGTTTATCGATCAAACATCGCGCCTCGCATTTCTGTCGAAACCAAACTGACAAACTGAATTCACATACCAAAGGTATTACTGAGGTCATTATCGGTTTCAATGAAGACGTGGTCGTTGTCCGTTGTTTCCTTTAATATATGTAAACTAACTTGACGAGTTTTTTCCGGTTTATACATAGAAAGTTCATCTATAGGGAGGCTGTCATAAGTGGCATTAAACCATTTTATGACGTGATCATTGGTTTGGCTTGGACGCTCGGATAAAGGATCTCATGAAGAGCGGAGATTTAAAAGAAACCGACTAAGTTGCTGAGAGATGCTGAAATTCGCATAGCATAGTAGCCTAGACGTTGAACATGATACAGAGTAGTCTTGCAGTTTGGGAAAATATTACACTTTAGTTACTTACTTGTTTAGGTAGTGCTGCAGTCCGGAAGAGTCTGGACCTCAAATAACAAGCTTCTCTAGCTAACGCAATCACTTGCCAACTGCTTCCAGAGCCACACTCCAAGTTGGTTGGTTCAATTGGGCGCTCCCCGTTTCTTCGGGTTAGACTCGGAAACTATCTAGGCTGGAGCTGGTGTCAATTGCCCATATGATCCAGTCGTTGGATCTATTCACGTGTGACATACTGATGTCGCTCGAAGAGTTCGGAGTTGAACCTCCTTCTTCAATCCCTGTCAATACAAATGGTAATTAAAATGACGCGCAGTATTCTTCGTTTAAGAAAAAGTCCATGCCTCTGCGCTATATAGCACGAATGGGATGTTCAGGTTCTTGTATTATACTATATAAGGTCAATTTGATGTTACGAAAAAGGGCTCTGTTACACAATTTCCACTTGAGCCCAAAGAAACAACGATGGGGATGAGTAGTATAGCGTCGGTTTTCTGATGATGCCGTGCCTACTGACAAAGACGAAGTCCTTAATTTCCTACCAATGATAACGTTCTGGCCCGGCTATTAGGGTTGAGCATACTTTTTTCATGACAGCATGTATAATACTTTATTTTGCGTCCATTCACAACGATGTCATCCGACAACACAATTTTTGGTGGAATTTTGGTGGGGGCTGACGCCCCCATTTATTTAGATTAATACAAGCTTAAAAACTATGACTTAAACTAATAATAAAATAAGGTTTAGCTATTAATCTTAAAGCTAAGGATGGTGAAGGAGATCGAATTTGAGGGAAAGTGTGCTGCGATTAAAATCGAAAACGGAAAGGTTGGAGTTTACCTTACGCAGCATACGGGAGATTGGTTCGTTAGAGCCATATGTGGTGCGGTGGATAGGTAGATAAAAGACAGGTGGAACGTAGATTACGAGGGTTAGTGTTAAAGAAAATGGAGTTGCAAAGAGCCTGAGAGGAGTCGGTGAATGAACAGAATGTCTGCTGCGTCCCTTCGTTCCTTAAGGGTATTCAGGTTAATGAGTTTGAGACGGTCTCGGTAGGGAGGTAAGATTAGAGGATCGTTCCAAGGTAGACCTCGAAGAGCAACTCGAAGAAAACGACGCTGGATCCCCTCAATACGAGATACATGAACTCGTTGAAAGGGACACCACGCTTGGCTAGCGTACTCGAGAAGGGGGCGAACGTAAGTGATGTATAGTGATCTGGTCACGTACGGGTTGCAGAATTCTTTGGATCATCTTTTAACGAAGTCAAGTGACGGGTTTGCTTTAGTAATTATCTCATCAATATGCGAGCGGAAATTAACCTCCCTGTCGCATAATATGACAAGGTCGTAGATAGACTCAACGAGGGATATAGGTTGACCGTGGAGAACGTAAATTCGGGGAATTGACTTGTTGCACTTAAGTAAAAAGGTAATCGATTGACATTGAGTTCTAGGCAGTTCTTGATGCACTAGGTGGAAAAACTATTTAGATCTATTTGATGGAGGCTGGAGTCGTGTTGTGAGGAGATGGGTTTAAAAAATTTGGTATCGTCAGCATAGACAGAAAGTGTTGGGTGGAGAATGACCCTTTCAAGATCGTTAATGGATAGGATGAAGCGAAGTGGACCTAGGTGACTACCTTGAGGAGCACCTGAAGTGGCCAAGAAAGGGGCCGATAGGACAAACCTGAAACGAACACTATAAAAACGACGATTATCTAGGTAAGAAGATATCCATTTTAGCAAAATGGGTTCAAAGCCCAGGACGGACAATTTGAACAGGATTAGTTTATGAGATGTCTTGTCAAGAGCCTTACTGAAATCAGTTGTTATAACGTCAACTTCTTTACCACTTTCTAAGGCTGAGAGAACAGAGGACACGAATTCTACGAGGTTAGTAGTAGTTGATGTACCCTTCAGAAAGCCGTGTTGATTGGGGGAAATAAAAGATTTACATTGGAAGTTTAAGGCTTCATGCAAATGCTTAGCTATAGGGCGGTAATTAGTGACTTCGCTCTTTAATCAATTTTTTGTGTCGGTGTTATGAGAGAGGACTTCCATATCTGTGGAAATTCACCTTGAGAGGGCAATAATTGGAAGAGATTTGCAAGGGGGCGGGAAAGAGTTGAGGAACACTTTTTAAGAAATATGGATGGAAGGCCATCTGGCCGGGTAAGTATTCATCATTAAGTTGATGTATTTTATTTTCTATTACTGTATGATCAAAGCTTTGAGAAATAGTGGGGCCAATAGGGAAGTTAAGTAGGTATTTGAAATAAGAGGGATCCGGTACGAAGGAATTATCGACAAAAGACTGCTTAAAAAAAGCAGCAAAAAAGTTGGATATGGTTAACAAAATTGAAACCGATATGACTACATTTTTCATCAAAGGCATCCCCGTAAACGCTGACATTTCTTGGATTCCGAAATTCTTCGCGGACAAATACGGCATCACCATCAGCAAATGTAAAATGTTCCTGCCATCTCACCACAAAGGTAATCAAAGCTTTAAATTCGATCTCCCTGCTAGATACGAATGGTTATTTAAAAAAATTTCCTGGTACTAATGTCAACGTTGGAAAGATGTGCATCTATAAATGGATCGAAACACCTACCAAGAAACAGGATAACATGAAGCTTAATTCTAAGTTACCGTCCCAAACCGGACTCTAATAAAATACTGAGACTCGTCCCAAAACGTCCGAAACCTGTCTCTGTACCGAAAACCGTTTCCAACTCCCGTTCCAAATCTGACTCTAATTGGAGTTTTAAAACTAATATATTCCCCACTCACATCCGGAACCGACTTCATCGGTCCTCCAATTATATTTCACCTGCAGCCTCCGTTCCACCCAAACTCCCAAGCCCCCGCGTCAACCGCTCACAATAACTCCACTGAAATACCTAGCCCCTCTGCACGTGCCCCCACTAGCACTTCTTTCCCTAATTTCGACCTTAAAACCGGAGCTAAATATCCCAATTTCTTTAGGTCCCATATTATAAATCCCTCACCCGAACATGTGTCTAATGCCCCTTCAATCACCCCTGCATCAGCTTCAAAATCTTCGTCCACCTCTCCCATTTTTGACCCCCTTCTGTCTTCCACAGTTAAAATAACGCAACAAACTTTTGGCACAACAGAATGTCATTATGCACTTTCTAGGCTTAGAGAAAAAAAGACGTACAAGAATATACGTCTCCTTCTAGCGTATCTGCATGACAAATCAGACTCAGTTTGTTATGAGGGAAAAACTAAAACAAGCGTCATGTTCTCAATATAGCAGGAAGGTATTCCTAGTGACCTTACAAGTCTGAGGAGCTTATATATCAAGTTCCACGAGATTTTTATTATGTCACCCCAAAAAGTCTCAGACGACCTTGCTGCTTTCGGTAATTATGTGCACTCAAGAAGGATCTCAAACCTCCAAGGGAGCAGAGCTGACAACGACAAATTTTTTCGTCCCTAACGTGCTACCATTGCCAGTGTTTCGACCATCCCCTCCTACGCCCTCTCGTAATAACCTTCCTCTTAGCTTCGACTATCAAAACGTAAGAGGACTGCGATCTAAGACCCGTGCCGTCTAGCGCCAATCTCACGCTCTCCCAATTGAGGTCTACGCTCTGACTGAAACTAATCTAATTGCCGATATAAAGAATCAGGAATTATTCCCCCCTAGTTTCAATGTTTTTCGAGACGACGTTCTTACCCGTCCAAATGATGGTGCTCCGTGTCGAGGTGTCCTATTGGCCGGCCGCAATGACCTAAACTCTTCACCAATCGCTGTTTCCACTCCTTCTTAGCTTGACTACATTTCTCATTTGATCATACAGTAATAGAAAACAAATTACAAGAACTTAATGATGAATACTTACCCGGCCCAGATGGCCTTCCATCCATATTTCTTAAAAAGTGTTCCTCAACTCTTTCCCGCCCCCTTGCAAATCTCTTCCAATTATCTCTCTCTCAAGGTAAATTTCCACAGATATGGAAGTCCTCCTTCATAACACATATACACAAAAAGGGATAAAAGAGCGAAGTCACTAATTACCGCCCTATAGCTAAACTTTCTCATATACCCAAACTCCTCGAAATCATTTTGCATGAAGCCTTAAGCTTCCAGTGTAAATCTATTGCTTCCCCCAATCAACACGGCTTTCTGAAGAGTAGATTAACTACCACTAACCTCGTAGAATTCGTGTCCTCTGTTCTCTCAGCCTTAGAAGGTGGTAAAGAAGTTGACGTTAAAACAACTGATTTCAGTAAGGCTTTTGACAAGATTCTTCTTACCTGGATAATCGTTTTTATAGTGTTCGTTTCAGGTCTGTCCTATCCGCCCCTTTCTTGGCCACTTCAGGTGTTCCTCAAGGTAGTCACCTAGGTCCACTCCTCTTCATCCTAATAATTAACGACCTTCAAAGGCTCATTCAACACTCAACACTTTCTGTCTATGCTGACGGTACCAAATTTTGTAAACCCATTTCCTCACAACAAGACTCCAGACTCCTTCAAATAGATCTAAATAGTTTTTCCACCTGGTGCATCAAGAACTGCCTAGAACTCAATGTCACCAAATGTCAATCGATTACCTTTTTACGTAAGTGCAACAAGTCAAGTCCCCGAATTTACGTTCTCCACGGTCAACCTATATCCCTCGTTGAGTCTATCCACGACCTTGTCATATTATGCGATAGGGAGCTTAATTTCCGCTCGCATATTGATAAGATAATTACTAAAGCAAACCCGTCACTTGGCTTCGTTAAAAGATGATCCAAAGAATTCTGCAACCCGTACGTGACCAGATCAATATACATCACTTACGTTCGCCCCCTTCTCGAGTACGCTAGCCAAGCGTGGTGTCCCTTTCAACGAGTTCATGTATCTCGTATTGAGAGGATCCAGCGTCGTTTTCTTCGAGTTGTTCTTCGAGGTCTACCTTGGAACGATCCTCTAATCTTACCTCCCTACCGAGACCGTCTCAAACTCATTAACCTGAATACCCTTAAGGAACGAAGGGACGCAGCAGACATTCTGTTCATTCACCGACTCCTCTCAGGCTCTTTGCAACTCCATTTTCTTTAACACTAACCCTCGTAATCTACGTTCCACCCGTCTCTTTTATCTACCTATCCACCGCACCACATATGGCTCTCCCGTATGCTCCGTGAGGTAAACTCCAAACTTTCCGTTTTCGATTTTAATCGCAGCACACTTTCCTTCAAATTCGATCTCCTTCACCATCCGTAGCTTTAAGACTAATAGCTAAACCTTATTTTATTATTAGTTTAAGTCATAGTTTTTAAGCTTGTATTAAGCAAAATAAATGGGGGCTTTAGCCACCTCCAAAATTAAATTAAATTAAAATAACCATACGACGTCTGGCTCAATCCCCAAGGTTGTCTGGATAAATAAATTGTTTAAGTTACAGATCACCTTCTTTGTTTGCTGGAATTTAAAGACTTCCACCGACCGGTGATAGGCAACTTCACATCCATCCTTTGGAAGGGAAGCCAAGTTCTTCTATGACTTCTTCAGCAATATTATTTCAAAACTGGAAAGAACTTATTAAGAGTGAACAGGAATCCTCTTTTGGTCTCATTCAACGAACAACGTGTTCATGGTTTCGATTATTTTAATTTTTTTTATTTCTCATTTTGAATCTTGCTACAAGTAGATCTGGCCATGCTGTCGACTTTTTAATTAGCTAAAGGAGCGGACCACTTATCGACATCATCAAAATTGCGGCCAAGCAACACCATCATGCTGGTGAATTTTCTAAAAGGACGAGAATTTCATTTTTCACAACCAAGCAGGTGGGTCAAGCGTACTTGGGTTTAGTTGGAAATCCTGTTTTTTGGGTGGTCTCGAGAGGGTGGTGCTCAGTTCGTGGGACAGGGGGGGATGGACTGCACCGAAAACAGTGTGTTTTAGAGTAAAAACGAAAAAAATAACGAACACTAGTGGAGGAGTGGTTTTCGGCATTGAAATTGCACTTGATTGCGTTTTCCTTTTTTCCAGGCTAAGTGCTCTTAGCTCTACTCCACCTACTCGTATTCTTTGGCCTGGTTGGACGGTTTGGTCCAAGTAAAATGGTTTTTATGGTGTAACACAAAGTACGTGATTCTTTCAATTAAGAAAGTGTATAGCTGTTTGAAACTAAATTAAAGGTATGTTTACATTTAAAGTGAAAATAACTGTTGGTTACTTTTCAAAGGACTAGGAGTGGCAAGACGGACGATGACGACTACAAACATTTTACTAACACAGACGGTTGGTTGGGGAAAAAAGTCGAACTGAGTTATAGTTCTTTAGGAAGTTTGTTAAAAGACATTTAGTTTGTAGACTTTAGATACCGAGTAGTCCTTTGATATTGAAAATTGGTTAAACATTTGCTTCCAATTTATATTGTAGTTGGAAGCTATTAAGAATTGATGAAGATGTCTATTGGAAGCAATAAATGTCCTTTGACATATGAATGACGGAAACTTATTTACATAGAAGCTTTGTGGGTTCTCTGTGGAAGTTAACAGTGAAACTTATGAAACAAACTTATCCAAAATAAAAGTTTGTCTGTGCTGGCACAACAGACTCTGTCCTAATTCTCTTGATGGTGTCCGTCCTCCTTATTGGTATTTCTCAGAAGTAAATCGTAGTAGTTAATTTGATGGTTTTGTACAAAACATTTGTAATATCAGATATGCTACTGATTTTAGCTGTTCATTTCAAATGGGATTAACAACCTGGAAGCATCTCCGGTTAAGTTATGACTCTCATGACTTGTGTGACTCTGATTGACGGTTATAATGGATATAACCGCTGATGGCAGATATTGAAGGCAATTCGCACTCTTTCTCTGAAAAAAATGTAAAGCAGAGGACTGGCTCGTAATCTTCCTTCTGGGACAACGTGAATGATGTGTTAGATTTTTTTGATGTTCTTCAATCTACTCAAGTCTTAAATAAGCATCCTAAAATCTTGATAGTTGTTGGAACTTTAAGCGCTTCCTTAAATATACGAATACGAGTAGTGCTTAATATAGCCGGCTTAGTAACGTTTTTATAATAGGAGATTTTGTAAGCGTTCGGTTTTTAATTGTCAAAAAAAATAGACACAGCAAAATTTCAAAAGTATACAAAATTTTTATTTGAGTTGATAGATCAATGCGTGCTATTTACTTTTTAAAGATTATTTCATGTAAATGTTGGCCACTACTATGTTTTAAGTGGTCCCTACGGAGAGTCCAATTTTGAAACAATTTTTCGAGCATCTTGGCTGGTATTTTCCAAATAACACGTGCAATGTCGTCTTCCACGGCTGCAATTGACGCTGATTTATCGGCATAGATGAGTGATTTGACGTATCTCCATACAAAATAGTATAAAGGGGTCAAGTCGTATGATCTAGCCGGCAACTTGTCGCACTTGTCCAAAAATAGAGATAAATTTGCTCACCGAACTCTTTTCTCAATTGGTCCATCGATTCTCGTACTGTGTGGCATGTCTTATTGGAACATTATGTCGACTAGGTTCAACTCGTACATTTTGTGCAAAAAAAAAGGTCCAAATTAGTGAACGATATCAGGCGCCACTGAAGGTACCATTGTTCTCACGGTCATCTCACCGCACCAAACAGTGAATTTTCCAGGTGCATTGGCAACTCTTGTATTGCCGGATTTTGCTCATCGTCATTTCACCAAATACGGCAGTTTTGTTTGTTAAGACACCCATTCATCCAGAAATGAGCTTCGTCGCTGAAGACAATTTTTTGATAAAAAAGCGTATCTTCCTCCAGCTTTTCTAAGGCACTTTCACCGAAAATTCGATGCTGTGGCAGGTCGTTCGGCTTCAGTTCTTGCACGAGTGGTATTTTGTGATATTTTAGACCAAGATCCTTGCACGATACCAATTGTTTTTTCACGGTTTTCATAAACACTGGAGGGAACATCAGCAATATTTTCCTCTGTACTCACTCTATTCATACGGGTAGATGGCTTGATGTCCAATAGCGTGAAATTGATGTAAGATTTGTGTCACTATAGCTTGAATTGCTTGCTCAGTAGGTCGATTATGACGACCATAACGAAGTGCGCGAAAAACATTTTTCACAGAGCACGAATTTTCATAATAAAATTCAATAATTTGTAAGCGTTGTTCGGGTGTAAGTCTTTCCATGATGAAATGGCAATGGAGGTGGCTGTGGTGTAGTAGTACTCACTCGGAGGGTCAAGGTTCGAATCCTACTCATGATAAGTTTTTCATTTGTGTAATTGGAACTCAGTCAGAAAAATCTGCGTCTGAAGGCATAACACTGAAATGTAGATTTGGCTGTCGTAGAGTTTCAAGCACAAAACTAGCGTGAAAATTGATAACCTTCGAATCATTCTGAGTGAAGCAAAAACTCTCCGTAAAAATTTACCTGAGTTTTAAACCACTACATCATAACAATGTTTTCCTTTCTCCTAATTCTAACTTTCCGCCCGCGCCATGTGAACTGTAAAAGGGTATCATAACCCCTTAGGCGCGCGTAAATTATAAAAAAAAAACAACTGAGCATGTCTGAAACAGCAAAAAAATCACCCTTTAGATCATAGAGGCTAACGTGGGAGATTTCGTTAAGGTCTTTTCGCTAGGCTCGCTGTACAATATATGGAGGCGATATAATTTATGAATACCTTCTTAAAGGTGAACTGCAATTGAAGACACTCAAATTCAAAAACAGCAAGGCTACTGAATATTATGGAATCAGATGGCCGCTTTTTAAAAGAAATTCTAGACAAATTCTTATAATAATTCATTAGAGTTAACCTACATATTTACAAATTTTCGGATTTCAACCAGTCTGGGCTTGAAATATAAGATCAGTCATTACTATACAGAACTGATTTCAAAAATGTAGCATTACATCATTAGATACTTGCTTGTAAAACATAAATAAAAATCGCCTATTTAGGTTCTCTAAATGAATTCAAATCTGGAGTTCCACAGGTTAGTATTCTTAGTCCCTTACTTTTTTTGTTCAAAAATTTTGTTAGTAAAAGTACACTTTATCTAGACTGAGTAATAAATTGTACTATCATTTAATGACCATATTGTTGACGGCGGTGGACTATCAGTTTCTGTTAGTTAGTTAAGAAACCAATCAATTTTCTTTTGGTGTGGTTCTTGAGCTTGGTGATGGTGTTTCCAGGTTTCCAACAGTACAAGTCAGGGTCGGTAGTGTGTTATTAAATAATTACCCGAGCTGATGTAGAGCAGATTTTTCATAACCTTCAGAATGCTTTCTGTTCTATGGATGTTAAATCGCTTATACTCATGAAATATAAAAGAAAGGAAACACCAGCGTAGATAAGGATGCAAACTATTACCTGAATACTGAGAAAATAGAAAAAACAAATACTGCCGGTCATTGAGAAGTTTATCAGCATTTCCATGGCCTTGGAAAGAACGGATGTAAGCCCAATGTCTCTGTAGGAGGAAAAAGCAGGAGATTCACCTTTTTTAGGGACAAGCGAGCGAAAAGCTGTATTCCATCTGCTCGGAAAGAGTCCTAAAGGGTAGGATTGATAAAAAAGCTAACGCACTAGTTTTGCCAGCGTGGAAGTACACTTCTTCGGAAGAATGGGAGATATACCATCTGGACTAGTAGATTTGTGAATGTGAAGATCTTTAAGTACTCTTGCTACTACACGAGTGCGAAAGTGGATTCGTTCCATTGAAGATTCGACGCATTCAAGTATAGACGGGGACATTGCACAATCTGGAAGTATTAAGTTAGCCACAAAGTGAATAGAAAGCAGATTGGCTTTGCACAAAGAGCAGACAACTGGAATGTCATTATAAATTAACGTTGGGATGCAGGAAGAGGCAACATTTTTAATGTTTTTGATGGGTAAAAGCGTTTCCTACCTTTGGGACACTGTAGTATTTTTTTCCTCAGTTTTTGGTCGTATTCAAATTTTACGCGATTTGAATTTACTTCGGCTTTCCTCTGTAGGTCTTCTAGGACCGAAAAAACTGTTCCCTAATCCTGACAGCCTCTATACAACTCGAGCCATGCAGTGTCTTTTCTTTTGGTTTGATACTCTGAACCCGATGAGAGATAAACGATTTTATTCCAAAGAGAATAGTGTGTGTGGTCGTATCATCAGCGCTGTCGAGGAAAAATAAGGACCAGTTAAAGTTACTAAAGAAAGTGGAACTATTGGATTTTTCGTATTGCCATACGGTTCTTTTAAAAATCCTTTTCTTGCTGTGTGGTCCGTGTACGAGAAATTAGCTTATATGAATGACACAATGGTCTGACGAGCCTAGAGAAGAAAGCACATCAACAGTGTACATATCGGAGTGTGAAGTTAAACACAAGTCCAGGGGGTGTTGGCTGTATGACTATCGACGTCTGCTATTAGCTTAGGCTCATTTACAAGGTGGTTCAAAATGTCTTCCGCAGCGAAGATCTCAATACATCGTCCTTCGGGTGTTTTTTGTCCATAACGTCGAAGTCACTCAGAATTGTGTATCTTGAAATCGATGGTGAGGAAAATAAGGGTGCAGGGATACAATTCTCTGTATGCAGTCCGACAGTGCATCGAATTCGTTAAAGGTCGAATTGCTACCCAGTTTCGGGGCTCTGTAAATAAAGCAGTAGTGAATAGCTGGAATTTTAACCGTATGAAATTGAATTATGTATTGAAACATGGATCACATTGTGGTGGAGTTTGGTAAGCTACATCACTACACAAACGTAAACGGTGAGACCGCTGTGAGAAAAGAATAGTGGCACTAGTTCGTAGTCTTAAGTTTCCTTAAGTTTAGCTACAGAAGAGAAAGGTATTTAAGAAAATAGCTAGTGACATTTGTATTTTGCTAATTATAGCAATAAATAGGGTTAAATGCCACTTCAAGAAGAACTACTTTGATAATTTTAATTATTGTGGGGTGACACTGTTTTAGTTGAAGATACAGTAAAATTTAGCAATATTTACAAATTCAGAAGTTATAAATCAAAAAAGAGAAATAAAAATAAAAAATAAAAAACAGGCAGTGCGAAAATAATCAATTACACAAGGTAAGTGAGCAAAAATTCAATCTCATTATGATCGAAACCAAGAAGCCATGATTTGATTTTATTTGGAAATGTACGAGAAGTCGTCATGATTCTTATGTCGACTTGAAGACGGTTAAAAAGTTTATAAGATACAACTGGGTAGGAGTTTCTAAAGTGCGTTGTGCGGTAAGCTGGGACTTGAACAATATGACAGTTAGTTCGACGTAAGTTGCGTGTATCAGATATAGGACTCTCTAGATAGCCACCTCTCATAAAAAAAGATCTTAGAAACTCTAAAATAAAACAAGTACCTTAATGGCAGTATTTTCAAGGACCTAAACAATACCATGGAATTAGCTAGGCGGTGAGCATTACAAATCCTACGTAAAGCACATTTCTGCAAAATGAGAAGCGGCTTTAGATTGGTAGTGTAAGCACCTCCCTAACAACTAATTCCATATTGCAGTTTAGAGTGGAAAATTCCATGATAAACAGTTTTTAGAAACCTATTTGAACAAAACTTTCGAAGACGATAAAAACACCGAATACAAGAACGAAAGTATCGTTTCAAGTCTAAAATATGCTCAGCCCAACTCATGTTTTGGTCAATTTTTGTGCCAAGGTACTTGAAGTTCCTAACAACTTCAACCTGAAAACACTTCGAGCTGCATAAGGAATTTGCATAGTAAGTTGGTTCGGAGGGCTCAGTGGTACAAGCACAAGTAACAAGGGTAAAGCGCGGGCAATCGCAGGAATGGAGTTTGATATCAATTTCTTCTGCCACAAGCGAACTTAAGCTGTAAAACATTAGTTTGGTTTTGCTACTTGCCACTAGCCTGTGAGCAGTAAATCATACCCATTATTTATATCTGCTATTAAATTAAGAGGGCTCGTTGAACCATAAGCGATGCCAAGGTCATCAGCAAAAGCTGCAAATTTACCTGCCAAAGGTAGAAAAAAGAGGGAGTTAATAAATATAAGAAACAAAATAGGGCCCAATACAGACCCTTGTGGTACACCTACGTTGATTACCTCATAATCACTAAGGAAGTCGCCTATTCTTACCCTTTGTTTTCGGTCCTTCAAATATGTTGCTAACCAATCATGGAAAAATCCACGAAATCCTGCTTCATACAACTTGTCCAAAATAATGTCATTGCAAACTATGTCAAACGCTTTGGTAATATCGACAAAGAGGCCGGCGCAAAACTTTTTACGATCAATCCTTAGATCGTAAAAAGTTTTGCGCCGGCCTCTTTGTCGATATTACCAAAGCTTATGAAATTGCAGAAAAATATTAAGTCATCTTCAGTGGAACGTCCTTGCCTAAACCCAAACTGCACCATACTGAAAAATTGAGTTCTTTGTCAATAAGCACACATTCGCCTTTTGACAACTTTTTCAAAAACTTTCGAAATTGAAGATAGCAAGGAAATCGGCCTGTAATTGTTTTTATCTTTACGACTACCCTTTTTAAAGAGTGGTAATATATCTTCAGATTTGAGGTAGTCAGGAAAAACTCCGCCGAAAATACTCCTATTAAACAGATATGCTAATATGTCCACTAAGTTAGGCGCAATATTCTTCAGTAAGACATTACAAATGCCATCTATTCCACACGACCTGGAGTTTTTGAGTGAGTAAATGACTCGCAAAATTTCTAACCCAGTAATTTCTTCAAAAACAAAGCTATTCATGGCAGGCGTTCTTTCCACTAACTGAGACCAAATACAGGGCTTGCAAATTGTATTACAGTTCGATTGAGAGGACATAGACCCAACTGAAGCAAAGTATTTATTGAACTCATTGGCTACTGCTACGGGTTCCACTATTTCAGCACCTTCACTACACAGCACAATATTTTTGGAATTGCATGAAGTATTGGTGCTGAATATACTGTTAACAACTCTCCATTCCTTCTTAGGGTTGTTCTGTGCATCGTGAAATCTGGAGCAGTAGTAGTTGTCGCGACAGTTCAATATTTTCTTGTTTATGGTTTTGCTCATTTTCTTAATACGTTTTCTCAGATTAGAATTAAGTGGGCGTGTAATACACAGTTTACGCAATTTGTTTTTTAATTTAATTCTTTTCCGAAGAGAAGCGTCTATCCATGGCTTTAATCTGGTTTGATCTCTATGTTTGACAAAAGTTTGTGTAGAAGAACTGATATAGTTTTGAAGAATGTTCCAAAATAATTCGTAAGCTTTAGAAGCGTTGTCTTTGGCATAGACTTCTTGCCAGTTTTCAAAACGAAGTTGAATATTAAGTAGGTCGTACCTTATATTCGTTACCATCTAAGAAGAGAAGTTACCAGAGCGTTGTAATCCGCTTAGACCTTTAAACAAAATACCCGTCATACAATGGTCAGTTATTTGTAAGTTAAAATTAACACCGAAACAATTACTTATCAAAATTTTTGCAAAACGACCGAAAATATGATCAATGAATTTACTCGAAATTTGCCTTGTTATTTCATTGATAAAGGAGGAGAAACCATGCTCAGCAGTCAGGTTTAGAAGACAATCAGACGCACTGTTAGTAGAAAGAACATCAATGTTGAAATCACCCAGAATAACCATATTCGAACCTTTTTCATTAATTAGAAATTTTGAAAAATTGTCTAGAAAAGATTGGGGGGATGTGGCTTGTAATCTGTATACACAAACAAATCGAAGTGATCTGAGAGGTGTGGGAAGGATTTACAACAATAGGAAATAGTGTATCAACAGAATTCATACCCACAACCTGCTAGCCATGGTTTGTTACATATACTCAGTCATTGCTGCTGCCATGTGAATATCCTGAAAATCATTCGTTCTATGGTGGAATGCAGAAGGGCTGGAATCTTACCGGAAAAGGATATAAGAAGGTAACTTAGATTCCGAAGAATACCTCTTATAAAGACTTTTGCGAAAAAATCGAAACACTCGGCGAAACCAGCAAGTCCTGAAAATGAAGATATCTCCTAGAATCCGTCAGAAAACCTGATGGCTCCTACACTCAGCTGAAAGCAGATACTCTCTGAGTCTTAGCTCCCAGATAACCTAATCAGAACTAACTCACGATAGCTTCTATTAGCGAAGTTACAAATGGGCCGTAGCTATCATCGGCTGTGGCGACCGATAAGGCTAACAAATATGTTGCTTCCTTTTATGGCTTCAAGTCACGTGACACTGATGGCATATATCCAGTTATGCTACGAAAGGTATAGGTTAGCTTCTTGTAACTTTGAAGAGAATATTCACTGCAAACCTGGCATTGGCTTACATACTGAAACTCTGGCCATTAGTGAGAGTAGACTTTGTACCGAAAATTGAAAAGATGACTATACGCTCGTCAAGAGCTTCAGATCTATCTGTTTTCCGTTCTTCATGTTGATGAGCATGAAGAGAATTGTGGAACTTCATCTGAGTAAAACTTATTTGCAAATGCATCGTCGGTAAAAACTGCAACATGCCAGCCCACGTGGAAAATCCAGGGGGACTGCGTTTTTAAATCTGGTGGACGAAATGAATAACCCACTCGACAAGAAACAGTACGAGTTTGGCATATTCTATACGCCCAGTGACGCAACCTTGCAAGATAAAATATCATTGATAGTGATAGTGCGCACTGATGAATTTCCATCCACTTGACATTCATATCATAGGCTGCACTCTCAAAGACATCTTCCATTTAAGAATTAATGTTGTTTGGTACAGCACCAAAGATTTTGGTGATCTTGCCATTTAACTCAGTTCTTATGTCCCCTATTTACCCGAAAGTACGAAACCGACTTTTCCTATGCCCAGAAATTGTTTCAGGCAGAGTCGAAGCCAGGTAAATAGTGGCTCCCACAACGATTTGGGATATGACGCATAACCCTCACACAAGCCATGTATGATAGTTTGACAACAGAAAACTTGTCTGAGCGTAGTCATAAAGCTGAATTTATTGAGTCTTGTGTTGACCCCATGTCTCAATAGTTTTTCAGGACCCAAACCTGCGTTTGAACTGTCTGCATCCTCAGTTGAGTTGAATTGATGTGAACAAATGGCATGATTCTGTAGTGTGTTGGCAGACCCAACGAATGATGTTTGAAGAGTCTAAAATCTTGATATCCCTCAATAAGAAAGACTATGGAGTGCATAGCGGCATGGCGTCCTGACGGGGCACCAAGTTTTTGCTAACCACCGAAATGTACTACGCTTCACTGAGGTAAAATTCATCAATGCTTGCTGTGAGAGTGATGACGAAGCCGCGATGCACGATCTTTATGACTGTATAGATTACGTTCGTACCAAGATGCAGGTACTCGATGCTAATCTGCCAGGTGATGGTACTGTAGGTATATAATCGGTGAACCATATACTCATCTTTCTAATGAAGGGGACTTCAGCCAAATTATAAAGCGCAACTGAGAATTTACCCCATTGGACCGCTGGTTAGTTCAGGTTTATGTATATTCCAAGCTTAAAAGCTATCTAACTAAGTACTTCCTTACTTCGTTCTTCAAAGTACTCTGATGTGGTCTATAATTCTGTTAATGAATTTGGGTTTGGACTAACTTGCTGGCGTCCATGACAAGAAAGTTTGCCCAAGGTCACGTCACTATTAGTCTCAATTTACAGCGTCGGAGCAAAAGGTATTTTAACATTCTCTTGCATCTAGCCAGAATGGAGGAGGTTCGGAATTCACTTATTTTGATTTTTAGCGTATCAAGTGCAAAAGAATATATAGCTGCAGGCAGTTAAAGCAGAATCGCTCTTAATGAATATGGTTGCTTGTTAATGCCAAGGTCCATTCCAAACTGTAGCACGCCACACCACTCTAATACGCGTTCAAAAATCTAAAACAAACTGAAACTCTTATCTATTTTCTGTTTTTCGTAAGACCCTATATGGATTTTTTTATATTCAGAAAGCATTTTTTCACAATCGTAAGAACTGTTTCAACTCACGACTTACATTATTAGTTATATCGTCCTTTCTTTATGTTTTCCCTTTCAGATTTATCAGCTTATTGAATCCGGGTCCACGTAATCATCTAATCCCAAGAAAACCAGCAAGTTTCATCATAAGCATATCAGGTACGTAATACATTTATCCTTTAAGATAATTTCGAAACATAAAGAGAAAAGACTTTTACCTTTCAAAGCAATCTAATTACAGCACAGGATCTGTTTGCTTGTCCAAATCCCCACTCGGTTTCTAATCGCAGTCCACAAACATAAGAACCACAATACCAAGGGACAATTTGAAATTTCCTAAATGCCAGCATAATAATGGCAAAAAAGTGCCAACACCAATTGCCGCCCAACCACTGAAAAACATCTGAGACTCTTTTTGTGTTCCCAGCAATGATATCATGCTCCTGCCCCAGGCCCCGTAAGATATCCTTTTTGCATTCCTTTTTTGCCTCAGTCAGTCTACCTACTCGATTATGAACTATACGAGAATAAAGCTTTTTTTTTTTTGAAAAGGCACCCCTAGCCAGGATTCCGCCAGAATTCCACGAGGATAAACAAAAAACAAAAAAACTTGAAGAAGAAAACACAAACCAACGACGCGAAAAAATAAATATCAGAAACTTTCTTTTTCCATAAAACTGGTGGCGGTAGAATCCACCTTTGGGGTGAATCCCAAAGCCAACTAAGGAAGGCCACATATTTCACTATACCTGTGTATATCCTTTCCATGGAGTCATCCAGCGAATCCATTGTTGAAGACAAATGAAAATGAAATAAGAATCTGATGAGGGCTGATGCCAAGAATGATGCCTGGATGATGGCATGGTACGAGTATAAAGCAAAAGGATGATGGTTGAAGAGAGAGCAAATCACGTACCTCCACGCAAAAGAACAAATGAAAAAAACTGAACGAGGGTACGAGTGCACGAGTATCTATCGGCACACGGGCAACGAAATTGGTTTAAGGTTGAGAACGTTCTTATTTAAATTGAATGAGATACCGCTGGTAATGCTTTTAGTGGATTTAAAATCATTTTGATGAGACAGAGATACTGATGCCAAGACGAAGATTCATACATATCCGTATACAATTATTATTATTATTATTTTTTTTTTTTTTGTAGCTCAGGTATCCTCTTCCGTTCATCCTGGTTGGTATCTTATTTCCTTCCTTATTTAAAGCGATAGGGAGCTTTCATTTCGGTTGAGTTAAAACAATTGAGGTCCCGTTTTCGATTTCTTTGTTTTTTGTTTTTGCATCTGTGTGCCCTGTTTGTGTGCAAATTTGCAAATTTCGCCCGGAGTAACGAATTCACATTTGCCTGGATGATGTACCGAATAAAATATTTAATTGAGGGTAAGGCGTTTTGATAAATTAGTTTTTTTTTTTTTTCGAGAAGAAATGATTGTGCATTCGCTGTTCCAGAAAGCGATTCCCTTTTTGAAGAACAAATTGAGATGGAAATCTTTTGGTGAGGGCTTTTTGCCAAATTGAAAGGTTTCGTTTTGAGGATGAGCTTGAGTTTGATTTCGAATTCAAAATGTTCGGTTTGATGATAATATGTTTTGCGAACATGATTCAGATAATTGATAGTACTTGAGAGCCCTTCTAATCTTTCGGAAATAACATGTGGGAAGAAGTTCACAAGGAACATTACCGACGACGTTGGAATGGGAGATTGATATCTTAGGTAACAAAAAAACGGATCAGATTTAGATCTGGAATACAGGTAAGTTCAAGGATTCGAAAAGTTTTAACAAACTGGTGGCCTTGTCATCTAATGTTACTTGAGATACGTTTCACAGTCTGTGAATGATTCGTTGACGTGTCCTTAACCCTTGGGTTAAGTAGTAATCATGGGTCTATATGACCCTGCTAACTTTGGAAACTAAATGTTCGAACAATAACTCTTAGACAACCCTTGTCCCCCGACCTCATATTCTCAGTATTGTTCTCGCGCTTGTGCGTAGCCGCTTTGTGCTTATTTCGGGCCATAACAGCAGTGACAAGTTCAAGTTGACCCTTGAAAAGCAACGACGTCGGTAAGTGAAAACTATTGGTTATATTTTAAAACCTTTTCTTTGGAGTAAAATATATATTATTTTAAGAAGTTTTTATATGTTATCATAGCAAAGGTTTTTGTCGTTTTTTATTGCATTTTGGCTTTTTCTTTGCCGCAGGTGAAATACGTTGCTTGATGATGATAGGAGGTCCTTCTATTTCTACTTCTTCTTCTTTACCTTTTACTGCTGATAACAGAGAAAACGCTTTTTTACGTATCTTAAGTGATACTGACTGCAATGATAACGATTCCAGCGATGATGAGATATTTAGTGATCACAACAGTTCAACTGATATTGAAGAGGAGAGGGATCATGAAAATCATGAAAATTTATCTTCACTTTGGGCACCAGATGGTACTGGACGTGTATCATTTCGTTGTACAATGAAATGATTTTTGATGCCTTGCTTGAGGTTCGATGATGCCAATACTAGAAGAGAAAGGGCGAAAGATAACAAGTTAGCAGCTGACATTTTCTCTCAGTGGATAAGTCATTGCCAAAATAACTATTCTCCTGGAGCAACAATTACTATAGATGAGATGTTAGCACCTTTTAGGATACCTACCAGATACGGCCTGAAAATAGTGATATTGACTGCTGCCAAAGCCCACTATCTGGTAAACGATGAAATTTATTATGGCAAAACATCGGACCGACCTAGAGTCCAAGCTTAGACAAGCTTTTACCAACTCAAGTTGTACTTCGCTTAGTACCTCCAGTTGTAGCATCTAATCGGAATATCACTGGCGACAATTGGTTCTCCTCCATTAAATTAGTCTATGAACTGTGGTCCCGAAAACCAACATATGTAGGGTCTATGAAGTCAAATAAGAGAGAGATCCCAAGACAATTTTTGCCCCATAAAACAAGAAAAGTAGAGTCGTCTTTGTTTGGCTTCACAGCTAAACTAACAATGACATCATATGCTCACAAAAAATCCAAAGCTGTGGTTCTCATCGCATCATGTTAGTGAGATAGTTCCTGATCAACACAAAAAGCCTGCGATGATCACGTTGTACAATTAGACTAAAGCTGGGGTTGACTCCTTGGACCAAAAGTGTGCCAACTTCTCGGTTGTCAGGGCTACTCGGCTGTGGCAATGGAAATATCACAGTCGTAAATAGTAAAGTTATATATGATGCAGTCAGTGGAAAGTCAGAAAATCAACCTAACTATCCTCGCAGGCTTGGCATAGACATAGCCCGGCAATTGCATATGATAACATCAAGGGTGTTCAAACTGCCAATGCCTGAAAGATCTATTCCAGCTGTGTCTAATGTTGCATCCAAAGAAAGCGGTGCCGCATTTACCTTTATAAAAAAGATCATAAAACGAACCGTGTTTGCTCATCTTGTAAAATACCAATATGCAATACATGCTCAATAATTGTATGTCCAAACTGTTCAGAAAATAAATAAATGTGTGTCCTTTCATTATTAAATATATCCTTTTTCATAAATAGTGTATTTTAATTGAATATTGCTATCTGTTAATAAAATATACATTGTTTTATGGGAGGGTCAGACTGACCCTTGAATAGTCACCGTGTAAAATTTATTTTGAGTAGTAACCAAGGGTTAAATTCCTACCCTGTCACTTTTAAATTGACTTTATCTACTCGTCTACTTAAAAATCTATACACAAGCTTGTACCCGCAGCTTTGTTCGTGAAGATATGGCAAATAATTGATAAAAGGTATTTGACGGCTGAATATTACATAGGGTGGCCGCGGCGACGCAAGTGAAAGTGTATTTATTGGTCCCCGTTCATTTCGAAGGATGAACTTCAAATGATCTTCGACACAGTCAGTGGAAACCGATGGAATACCGAATTTTGTGTTTCGACATCTCCCAGTAGTAATGCAATAAACAATGTAAATTACACAGTGCATTGGAAAACTGCGGTGCTGTAACCTATCCCCAAAAGGGAACAAGATACTTTCAATCCTGCGAATCTCCTGTCGATAAGTCTTCTCCCTCATCTGAAAACGTGTCTAATGCCCCTTCAATTACTGCTGCTTCGCCCTCAACATCTTTGACCCCTTTCTGCCTCCCGCAGTTAAAATAACTCAACAAACTTTTGACACAAAAGAATGTCGCTATGCACTTTCCAGGCTTACAGAAAAAAAGACGTACGGGAATATACGTCTCCTCCTAGCGTATCTGCATGACAAATCCAACTCAGTTTGTTATGAGGGAACAACTAAAATAAGCGTCATGGTCTCAATACAGCAGGAAGGTCTCCCTACTGACCTTACAAGTCTGAGGAACTTATATATCAAGTTACACCAGATTTTTATTATGTCTCCCCAAAAAGTCTCAGACGACCTTGCTGCTTTCGGTAACTATGTGCTTTCAAAAAGGATCTCCCTCTAATGTGCTACCATTGTCAGTGTTCCAACCATTCACTCCTCTCGAAATCATCTTCCTCTTGGCTTCGACTATCAAAACGTAAGGGGACTGCGACCTAAAACCCGTGCTGTCTTGCGAAAATCTCACGCTCTCCCATTTGATTTATACGCTCTGACAGAAAATAATGTAATTCCCGATATAATCAATCAGAAATTATTCCCCCATAGATTCAATGTTTTTCGAGACGACCGACAGTCTTACCCATCCAAAAGATGATTCTCCTTGTCGAGGTGTCCTACTGGCCGTCTACCATGACCTCACCTCTTCTCCAATCGCTGTTTCTACTTCTCTAAGCTTGACTACGTTTCAGTAAAGATAACACTCCCCTGCAGGTCCCTGTATGTTATGTGTTTTTACATCCTGCCTGCACAACCTATCGAATGTTACCAAGTCGCTAGCGATGCTATTGATCAAATAATTGACTTATCTGATCCTCTCGATGATATCATCGTATTCGGCGATTTCAATCTACCTCAGCTGCACTGGACTCAATCAGATGATGAACCTTTTTTTATTGCTAACTGTAACGGTCTTTCACTAAAAAGGACGTCATTCATCTGTATGACGACTCCTTTGCAGGAAGCCATGCTATTGGCTGGGACTCGGTCGTATTTGTCCCTAATCTGAGGCGAGTTTCGGCACGTTTGATCGCACTGCTTAGCTCGTCGGATTGGGGTGGGATCTTTCGCCTCTCAACTGCCACACAAAGACTTAAATACGTGCCTGTTGGTGTATCTCTCGATACACGGAGTCGGTAGCTTATGATGGTATCGCTACCTTGGGTATGCCCTCAACCTTGTGAGTAAAGTCACCATCTATGTCATCTGTCCACCCGTTTGTCTCTTGGATGACCCCTATTTTATCATCAAACTGCGAACATTAATCACTACCTAGTCATGTTACACCAAAAATTCTCAATAAAGCATTATAGAAATAAAAAGAAAGTGATATGTGATATATAATAAAAGAACGACATCATTATCTATTTATTTAGTTCAAATACAAAAGATAATTCAAATATGTTTATAGGTATAAAGATATGTATGTGTAGATATGTTATGTAAGTATATGTAGGTTGTCAAATTCTAAATGTCGAAATTCACGTAAATATTGTTTGTACTAGTATGATTTATACATCGATACAATCAATTATAAAATTCAATATTAATCCGAATCTTGAAAACGCTATCACATTTATAGATATAAAAAAAAGGAAACAAATGCAACATACCTCTTATTGTCCAGATGCAGATGATGTGCGCACAAAACCTGTTCACTATTGCCGATGAATTATTGTAGTATAATATATGATATCGTTTACAAAATTTTATCAAATAAGGTTTACAAATTCTTAGCATATCAAAGAGCACATTTACTTACATACATATGTGTACATTCAGTATTGGCTTTACAAAAGTACAAATTATCTGTGATAGGAATCTATTTCTGTGATATTATCTTAAGTTACGAGTAGATTAATTCTTCGGATTTTTTAAATTTTTATATCATTTTACAATATTCGTACACCAAAATTTGTAGGCAAACATTATTTATATGAATAAGATATCATGTGTTACAAAATAAAGTGGTTATCAATTAACGATCGTGGCGATGAACATCGATTTGAAGTTGGTGGCATAGCAGTGCGAGCGATTAAAGGTCGCAGAGGATTGCTTATCAGCACGATGATCTGCTATGAGGTGATTTATCCAAAATGCGTTGCTCCAAACAGAATCGATAAATAGAAATTGTGGGTGACGATTCAATGCATAACACTTTTGTACGTATGTATGTACTTTTGTGTTTGCGAAAATCACTGGATCACGTGTTGTTAGTGAGTTTGCGCCTGGTTCGGTTCCGCGTGTAAGCTTTTCCAAGTTAGACTTGGATTGCGCTCTAATATTGCACTCCACTTTTACTTTAAAAACTATGATTCATCATAATCTAATGATTACGTGTTACACACTTATGTACGCGTTGGCTCAGATGGCCTGCTCTCTAAAGTGCAGAGCTTAAGATCAGTGTGACCTATCACAGTGACGACTTGATTAGAAAAGAGGAAGAGTACTTTGCGGAAATCATCATCGTACCTTCAATATCGTAACAATTTTACTGACCAAAGTATTGGTCGAATGTGATATCGTATGTGTCATGTTTGTTTTTTGTTAAAGTCAGGGATGTTGTTGGGCAAATCTTATTTTCATAAATAGATTTTTGGTATAAGGTGGCTATTACAGGGCCAAGAGATTTTCGAGGAAGAATCCGGCGCACGACGAAAATGTGTTGGAAAAAGGACACCTCTACATAAAAATATACACGTAATTGCTTCGACCCACCCCTTTATCTCATGCTATTTTTTTTCAGCTTTATCTTTTCAGATCTTTGCAGTGAAAGTTTCCAATTCGTTTGCCTTTTAGGTCCTCTATCTCATACATGCATTTGCCAATTGGTTTAACAATTCTACCTTTAAGGAATTTCGGACAAAATTTTATAGTTATTTTCTTCGATGCATTTCTGTGTACAAAATTACGTCGGAACACTTCTTCTCCAGGCATAAATCGCCAATTACTGTAGCTTGATGAACAGATGAACAAAGCGCGAGTTGGATATCATGAATATGTAAATCCCAGTCAGTATGGTCGTTCTTGAGGTAAGATCTTATACCTGATAATATGGACCGATTAACACGTTCAGAAGCATTCGACTGAGGTGAATATAACGCTGTACGAATATGTTTTATACCATACTTACACAGAAACTATTGGAACTGCAAAGACACAAATTGTTTTCCATTGTCTGAGTGAATAGTCAAAGGTGCTAAATACATTTAGTTCAAGATTCTGGACCACGAGTTTAGTACAGGCTTTTGCCATTGGCTTTAAAAACACAAACTTTGAGAACGAGTCTAGTACTACGAAAAGAAACAAATTTCCGCGCTTTGATCGAACATATGGACCCATGAAATCAATATATATTTTCTGGAATGGGCGATCTATTTTAGGAAGATACGTCGTTGGTGGCCTGAGTATTTTATTGGTGGACTTATTCTCCTTACAAATATCGCAACCTGCTATGAACTTACGAACGTCTGTTGTCATATTTGGCCAAAAGTAGAGCTGACGAAGTCTGTGTAGTGTTTTGGCGATACCTCCATGAGAAGCTTCTGGTAGACTGTGAGCTTTTTCAATCATGGGGTTATCCCAAATTCCAGTACATCAAAAGAATAAATCTGGCCCGGCAGCAGAAAGTGGAAGTTAAATGTCCACCCGTGCATTTGCAAACTCCAGCCGTTACTCCCAATGTTACCTACTCCCAAATGGCGGCGGGTGGGGGAAATACGGTACAGCAATCGAAGGTTGCTTCTCAGGCCCCAGCGCCCAGCGCCCAGAGCACCAGAACGCGTATCTGACATGCTAGCTATCTTGCTTTCTATCCAAGGGCAGATGGCTCAGCTACAACGTCATTTGACTGAACAGACCGCGCGCGTGGATCAAGTATACGCACTGCTGCCTGGCCTAATGCAGCTTTTGCCGTAATGGGTACGTACGTGGCAGAGCAAACCCTGAAGGTCTTTGCAGTGAATGTGAATTCACTGATAAGGTTCGAACGACGAGCCGCACTATTTAAGTTGCTCAAAGACCAATCCCCTGATGTGCTTTTGGTTAGCGAAACTAAGCTTACCAAGAGACACAAAATGAGGCATAGAAGATACAAAATAGTATGGAGAAACCGACCAAACTCCATTCAGGGAGGTGGGGTTGCAATTTTCGTACGAAAAGGTATACGTTTTAAAAGAGTATACAGTCGTGTAGTACGTAGGTTCCAGGTGCTGGAAGCATGCATCGTGTATATCTCCCCCCCCCCACAGTAATGGAAAGCGGTTGTACATGGTGTCTGTCTATGCACCTAAGGCTACTCAATCCACCTTATTTATCTCAGAGCTCGAGACACTTTTTCGATTTCTGAGGCTGGAATTGGAAGACAACTATTTTATTATCTGCGGAGATTTCAACGCCAAACATAGCTATTGGGGAAATAATACACTAAATACTAGAGGGAACCTACTATTCAATTGGTGGGGTCAGCACAGTGTAATGTATCGACTCGGGCTTAATGCGACGGATAGTGCGTCGTTTCCCAGACACGGGTCCTTTTTGGATCTTCTGCTGTTCGACTCACGAATACAACTGGCATGCACTAACCAACAAACTACAAACTGTCTACGCACTTTCGTGTATGACAGTGACCATTGCGGTCTCAGCACCGAAATAACTGTTCCAAACGAAATTGCGGAGCTGGTTGAGTTTGTTCAAAGGCATTCCTACAATTATAGTAGGGTGCGTTGGACACACTTCACCCCAGAACACTGACTAGAGCACTCTCCTCGAATTCGCTCTACCCACCGTCCAACAGGAATCTGTCAAACTAGGAGATTGACATGTATCTAAGACTAATGGACGAGACAATCAATGGAACAATGGACAAAATGATACCTCGGTACCAACACACTGACGAAGGAGACCTATTCCGCAACGCAACTATTGACGCACTGCACCGACATAAAAGTAGGCTGCTGTCAAGACTAAAAACTTTGTACAGACAGTTTACTGACAGACATAACCCGGAGATTATGACACTGAAGTCGTCGATTAAAAACCTCCAAAGATTAATAAAGGAAAATTACAGAAATTCTGTAAGTTTGTATTGGAATAATAAAATTCGGGTTGTAAACACCAGCAACCCGAACATGTTCCCGCAAATAAGTAAAAAATTTCGGAGAAAAAATCAAAACGACCTTTCTCGTCTTAAAATCGTCCGAACGACGGACAACGAACAAGTACTTGTGGCAGCAGGCATAGATCCAAATGAGGCTGTTGATGATGACAACTTCTTTGTGATCGAGGATCCGCAGGAGCAGGTAGAGGCTATAGGAGCGACATCCCAGGAAGTGTACAAGGCGAATGTTATCATTGGCCCGAACCACAATCTGGGGAATCAAGTCCTTGTGCACAATTTCTACATTCGAAATGAAAGTGTGAATTGGCGATTCGAGAGCTCGGGTTTCAACCAGTTCAGTGACGAGAATATGGCAAATAATGTCATCATCAACGATAGGGTACTACCCCCGTTCATTTCGAAGGAAGAGCTCCAAACGATCTTCGAATCACTTAGAAGTAGGAAATCAGTGGGAACCGATGAAATACCGAACATTGTGCTTCGACATCCTCTAGAAGCGGTGAACATTTATACCACCCTGTTTAATAATGCAATGAATAATGCACCAGCGCATTGGAAAACTGCGGTGGTACATCCCATCCCCAAAAGGGATAAAGACACTTACAATCCGGCGAATCTCCGCTCGATCAGTCTTCTTCCAAACATCAGTAAGGTTTTCGAAAAGGTGATCAATAGAGTCTTGACTAAGTGGGTTGAGGACAAACATATAGTTCCGGATAATCAATTCAGTTTCAAGGCGGGGATGATGTCATTCGTGCCGCATCTAAATTGGTTTTTGATATCCAGTGGAACAAAGGTAAGAACCAGTGTACTGGTGCTTGCCTGATTGACTTGGAGAAGCTTTCGATACCATATGGTTAGAGGAACCCTTCCACAAGCTGAACACTTTGGCAATAGTAGACCACTGCTGTATATTCTTTTTAATATATTCGTAGATAGACAGTTCATCGTCAAAAATGGCAATGTGACTTCTGCTGGAATATTTTCACATTAAGAACGGTCTAGAGCAGGGTGCAGCCACTTGCTTGACAAAGTGTAGTCACATACCTTGGGATCTCTATTTTACAAACATACATATAGATAATGTTCTGGCCAGAGCCACAGGCGCTTTTGCCCTTAGGTTAGATTAGGTTAAACAAGGGTATGATGGATATGCCATCACGCAGACACTAGGCAGTGGAACCAATTGAATTTGTCTTCAAATGGGGAAAACCTAAACAATCTCCCTGGTGAAACAACCAATTTCTTTACAGAAGCCAAGAAAGCCTTGAAGTTCGAGCCGTCTATTTCCTCTAGGTTTTCGAAAAAGTATTTCCCTAAAAATTTTCTTCTCACAGTATGTGTGTTATGTCCTCAACAGCTCCCAATCACCGCAGAATCTGCAGATATCCGTATCACGCATAGAGACAGTGTCCTGTCAGGATTCCTATTACTATCCTAAGCTTACCCCTGTTTAGTTTTATTTACTTTTTAGATCTTTTGCCGTCAAAAAGTGGCCAGAGATCCTTGGAAACCCTGTGTCCTTCAAAACTTAACCACCTTAAGTTGGCTGTTTTTTTTATTTTTTCCGCGATAGTGCCCCTTACTATGCAGAGGGGTGGTTTGATGTTGGCAACTTCACAATTGTCGAGTGGTCCTCCTTTTCTTGCAAGCTCATCCGCTTGCTCATTTCCTTTTAGCAGTGTCCTGGCACCCATCACAGTCTCACTCGGTTCTGACTGCATAGTATCTTAGGCACTGTGCGACAGTCCCAGAGAGTTGATGGTGGTCGATTGCATTGCCTTGAGTGCGGCCTGGCTATCGATGTAGACAGCGATATCTGTTTCTGATACCGATCTCATCTGCACTAGCTCAGCTGCCCTGAGGACAGCCAGAACCTCTGAAGACACTGCTGCCGTTCGGTATTCTTATAGACACTCTTAATTCTGCGTCTTCTGAGAAGATAGCTACCAGTCCCCCCTCTGGGAATATACTAGTATTATATCATATGTAATGTTGAAGTCAACCAAGGAAGGAATTTTATCCGTTAGAATTGGATTACCTGGCAGTAGCTCCGCTAAGACTGTGCCATGTCCGATAATACTGCTCTTTTGGCCTTACAAAGAGACTGTTTTATAGCAGCCAATTCATTGAGAGGGTGAAGGGTATCTGCTACACGACCCTCATTCCATGATTGTATTTCGCTGTCCCGTGTGGTCCAATGTGTGAGCAAGCATATTTGTAAAGATTCGTGTTTTCGAGAGGGCTTACATTTGAGCTTGTCTTCAGTTATACGGAAAACCAGATTCCGCGTGCATAAAATTCTATCCTTATGTCCTAATGAGGTTTTGTACAATAGGGCTAACGTAGAAAAAGTTGAACTTTTGAACATGTTTTCTTAGTTTAATCTATAGTTAAGTCACTAAGTTATAAAACCCGTCATAAACGTCGAAAGACATAATTTGTAAGTATTATGTTTAACTTAGAGTGCCCGCATGGGGCCAGTAAGTTAGTATAAGATAATTTTAAGTTATTTAAGCTAATTTTTAAGCGTTTTTTTGTCTAGCGTGTAAGAGTAAATTAAGTAATATAATAAAAATGCATATAAACTATAAACTGTAGAAAAAGTTGACAATTTCGTCTTTAAGTTAACTCGAGAGCACATTGCAAGCGCAAGAACCACGTCGAACAACCTGATCTTTAGGGCTTAGTACTCCATTTATATGTATCACGAGAGAGTGCACTTTGACGTTCACTTTGACTTTCAACGTCGCTCGGACAGCTGCGAACAGGCGACTTAACCATGGTAGTGCAGTCATCTGAAAAGATGGTATCAGGAGATTAATTTCGGCGTGATATGTCCTACATTTTATTCTTGCGTGTCTCTCTGGCTGAAGGTAGAGCTCTGCAACCTTCATGGCAAAAAGTTTAAGGGCAGCAAATGTAACAAAGTTTCAAGAACAGCCATTGGAGAGGTTCTAAGTGCACCAGCTATACTTATAAAGGTTTCCAGTTACATTTTTTCCATCAAGTGAACACTAATCCGTCTTTCCAGTGCACTACTCCAGATACGTATGTCATGAGTAAGAATTGGGCTCAAGACCGTAGTGTAGACCTAGTACATGACTTAAAGTTTAGACATCACCTCGACCACACTCAGTTGCTTCTGCATTAGCACAGGGAACTGTCTAAAGGGCTAAACATGCTTTCAAAATGCATAAGAGGGTGTCTCTGACATGTTAAAAAGCATTCTGAATATGTACTTACAGAGATCACGTCCGGGTTGATCTGTAGATGGGTAGGCTTTATCAAAACAGACTTGTAGTAGCGTACTGAAGTTCAACCAGTGCAGCCTATCACCGTCTTACTTATCTCGGTAAACAGAGGTCATCAAACCTCTTTGTTTCAAGAGTTTGTAATAAATTTGGTTTCAGTTTTCCTTTCTTTTTTAAATTGGCCAGCTTCAAGGTTGCTTAATACTCTAATGGACTAGATTCATTCATTGTCATCTTCAAGTTTGTAAGACCTTTTTGAACCTTTAAAGTCGCGTTACAGTAGCGTAGTCAACGAACAGAGTTCGTTAAGTAGTTCATCGAATAAGAACAAGAAAGCGTTGAACTTTCCAGCAAAATCATCATCAGCCATTAGTTCCATTTTAATGGTGATTTCTATGTTAACAAGCAAGATCGCTGCAATTCAAGTATTCCATTCATCAACGGTCGAGATGTGACCAGAACATGTCACTGACTGGTATAAACTTTACGCTGGAGACATCATAAGACATCGAAGACTCTGTCGGAAATACACATACCCGTAGATTCAATGATGAACGGGAAATGATTACTCAGTTCGTTGTTCCTCACAGGTATCGTATTGATCTCGAGACCCACTTGGCACACATCACGTAGAACAATGTTATTGTTGCACAACACATTCACTAATTGTATAACCTCCCTTTTGGGTGAGTAGAATTGACCGCCTAGATAGTGCGATCTAACGCCTGTGGATTTCTTTCTTCGAAGTTTATATCACAAAGCCATGAGCACTCAAGTCTTGAAGGAAGGTAAAAGTTACGAGCACAATGTTTAGTACCTGAATTGGATAGATCAGACACTTCAATGGATAATAGTTCCACCTGAATACTTTCAAATTTCAATAGCAAAACAGTTTCTCCAATTGTCTGACTGGATATACCTCAAAAACCCATAACTGGATGCCATTACACCATTTCCAAATCATAGCTGATGTCCATTGAAATCAGCCCATGAATGAAACCCCAGACAATTTCATTCACTCAATTCTCTAAAATTGCCATTCTCTGAAATTCAATTTTACCCATCGTACCTCGGTCAAGTTCTATCAGTTCAGAACACCCGTCAATGATTGCAAAATGGTTTTAAAGGATTCAGAAAACCTCTTACAACGTTTTTCACTCCTTCAAAATACGCATCATGACTTTTTTGTTCGGGTACCCCAATAGAAGTCGTATCTTCCACCCCGAGCACAAGCAAATCCCTTCAATGGAATAACTGACATAACAAAATAACCCTTCACGTACCGACTGGCAATGTCATGGTACGGAAAACACCTAATGTGTGTTACGTCACCTAACAAATGCTCCCCCACCACCAACCGACAAAACAACAGAAAAACAAGGAGTTAAAAACGTGTCCTCCTACTGAGATCCTGCAAAAAGATCAAGCACCAGAGACCGACAAGACCATTGGAAACGAGCAAAAATCGGATAAGTCACAGCAATCTCCTGCACACTTAATGTTCATCCGCAAATGGCAAAGCCAACTATACGAGTACAGGTACTCTGACTCTCTGGTGAAAGGGAAAAAAAACTCAGATTTTGGTATCGGTCACAATATCCGCTTTGCATACCGACCCACAATGTACTACACAGCATTCTCCACAGAAGGATACAATCCCCAAAGGGTTCTTTTTCCACTAGTCGAAGGGCAACGACGCAAAAACATGATATCCACTCATCATACCTCGGCTGGAGCGAGCACTGCTGTGACCACAATGTGTAGGACATATCTCGCATAGCAAAACGAAAAAAACAAAAAAAAAACTCCATCACCAAGGCAAAAAGTCCTGGATTTCATTACCATGTTGTAGATAGTTTTTCTGTCTTGTTTTACTTGTGACTAGTGATTTTTCCTAGCAATCCTTTGGACATAATATTTGTCGCTGTACTCGTATGTGTGAGTGTAGGTTCGTATAATAAAAATCAGGACATTGTGCTACTAAATGTGAACCTGTGACAACAAGAAGTAGTACTCGAATTTGTCCAGCGTCCAATGTCCATCGTGCATAGCCATGGTCCCTGACCCGCATTCCCATTCTAGATTCCTAAATCCGAATACAAATTCACAAATTCACTCTGTGCTCTCTCTCGCAGGACAAACAAATCATTAATGTTCATCCAGGTATTTGTGGGAAAGTTGTGCAAGGACATTCACTTTACGAGTACCCTACATGTGCTCGTATCCCTTCTTTTTTTTGTCTTGGTTAGATGGAACTTTCAGTTCTATTTAGAATTCCGCAGCCATAGTAATGGTTGACGTGGAATACATAAGAACAGAACACACGGACAATGAAGGTTTATTCCCAAAAAGGACTGAGCAAATAAGCAATCCGCGTCAATTTTTTCATATCCTTTGTGGAAATGTTTTTGCTTTTTTTTCGCGGAAATTGTCAAGCCCAAGGAACAAAAGATGATGCTAATGAAAAATTTAGACGAACACACCAAACCAACCACAACAACGGTCAATGGGCAGAGTGATTAAAATTGTCCAATCCTCTAAGGGATATAGCCCTCCAACTCACGGATCAACTTGAAAAAGGACAGATTTAAATAGAATTCCTATTTTTGTTAAGCACTTTGGGCTGGGGGAAGGATGTAGAGCCACTGAAGCTCATTCATGGACGCAAATGGAAGCTGACATCTGTTGGGGTATTTTCGGTTTTGTTAGGGCGTACTTATGAAGTAACAGATACGGATACGAATACGAATACGAACACGAACACGAACACGAATACAGATACTTCAAGATGATTGCCGAATTTAACACGATTAAGCGATGGAATCCTTTAAATAGTTGAAGATTATGTTTACACCGTTGGGATGTCCTTTTCAAAGGGCTCTTGCGATTGATTTTTCTCATGTAAGATACGTCTACTTAGCTCGTGTCTTAAGACATGTACTGGCCATGTTCACATGTTCGATAGTTTCCGGTTGATTGGGATTTATCTGGCGGAAGATAGTCCTTTCGAAGATGTTTTGGAGATCAATTTACTGGAAACCTCTTGAAAGGAGTTATGTAAATAGAAATTAGATACACGAGTCCAGTGAATGGAGAAGAAGATAGAAAGATGTGCATTCAAGTTGTAATGTAAGAGCTGATTCGTAATAAAGAGAGGGCTATTTTGATTGCGTTTAATCATTGCGCCAATGGTCTTCCTTATTCCGGAAATCACCAAAGAAGGTACAATTTTAGAAGTATTTGATATTTGAGCATTGACGTATTCGAAGGAGACACAACTCAGCGGCGAATAGGTATGTGCTCCATCGCACTCCCAAAGTATGTTACTTTTCATTTGATGAATCTTCTGTCTTTGACTTAATGATTTTCGGAATGGGCCTTTTTACTAGTGGGCATTCTCTTCTCTCTCAGACTTTTGTTCTAAGCTCAAGATGCCCTTCCTTGTGTCTTGCGTCTTGTGACTTAGTTTTCCTTTCTGTGAGCACCATACATCAGAGTTTGTGTTGTGTTCAAGCGCTTTAAGATGATACAAGCCTCTGTCAACCCGTAAGTTTACCTCCACGTAATGCATGGGAGCCTAGTACATCTGACTATGAGTAGGGTATACCTAACCCCTGTGGGACGTCATTAGTCACTGTGGTATGAAGCGAGGATACTAATATGCGGAACAACTGCGATGATCTTACTCAATGCGACCCTTAGAGCCAGTTTGACATATTCGGAGCCCAGATCTTTTCTTCCGTTCTTAAGTTCTGGCTACCGCACGTCGACAACCGTAAGGTTTTATATAAGTGTGGTTTAAGGTCTCCTAGCCTTCAAAAAATATTCCTACTTGCCAACAACTTATCATTTTAAAGCCGCACAAGATATCCCATCGCAACGATAGAAAATGCAAAGTGCTGTGTGTTGAAATCAGTGCAAAACTAAAACTAGTTATGAATGCCAGAAGTGGTTTATGAAAAACCATTCACTTCCGTCTGACCCATTCAACGTCATACTTGAAAGGAGTGCTCGAAGCAGATGACATTCTACCGTAAATCGATGGTTTCAAAATAACTGAACAGGGAGAGCACAAAAAAGGTAAAGAGAACCTTAAATAATTGGCGATGACAGGCTATTAATTAAGAAAATGGGAAAGGCTCTGATTTTACTTCGAACAAACGTAACCCGCTGTATTATGGACCAATCGTCATCTATCCTATTTCTTGGCGCAGAAATATTGCGCTGGCAAAGGCTCTTATCTGGCTGTGCATTGAAACATCGGCTTGATATATGACATCAAAATCAACAGGACTTTGCAGGATGAACTGAATGCTACGACCTTCACAAGTACAATTCGCAGACTACGGTGCACTACGGCGATCGTAGCCGAAGCTCAGATCGTTTGTAATTTTGTCTTCAACTTTCAAGAGTTTTTCCTGGGAAAGCCAGTTGGAAAGCATAGTATGAACGAAACCAGCTGTGAAAACGGACTAAGGGTAATGGAATTCACCACAGTAATACACCAACATCTAACCTTTTAATCTCCTGCTCAAACAAATGTCAACCAATTTGATCACACTGTGGTCGACGAGAGGCATAGCTTCAGTATTGTGGATATCAAAACATTTTCAGAGCCAACATTGCAGAGCCTTTTCTGGAAAAGTCCTGCGCCGCCAGCAGTAAACGCAGTGGTAACAAGTATACAGATGATGCCCGAAAATTTTACCAGAAGGTAGAAAAAAATAAGGGACCTGTGTGACGATTGATCCAGAAACTGCTGACTGTCCTATAAGTTGGATTCGGCCAGCAGCGTAGCAATCAAATTCATAGCGAAGTGCTTGCCGTACCTCATAATGGAGGTCCGCGGTAATTTCATACCCTTCCACATGCAGCCGCAAATGGCAAGGACTATCATATGGCTCACAAACATATACGAAAGAGATTATAAATATATAACGAATCAACTAAAGGCCTCGAACAGAAATAGTTTCACTATTGACAACCCTTAGAAACGTTTAAAGGACAACGACCTTCGGATCTGCATGTGAAATTTCGGACATTTAGCAGAGCACGTATAGCAGAGCAATTAGTAGAAGAACTAGACTGTTATCGCGAGATATCATAGCCATCCAGGATGTGCGATGGGATAAGCTGGACATGAAAAACTGTGATACACACAATTGTGATTGGTATAGGGAAAAGAAACAGTTCTTGTTTGGATGCGGACTTGCTATATGTGGCAAACTTAGGCAGGAAGACTTGAGCTACCGACATGTGAGCAATTTTCTTATGACAATCCGCATCAAGGCTAAATTCGCAAACCTAAACGTGATAAGCGGTCATGCCCCCACGAATGACAAGGCTGACGACACTAAAGAATGTTTCGAATGTTTCCTCGACAAAACGTATGACCAATGTCCGAAGCATGACGTTAAAATTATACTAATCGATTTTAGCGCCGGGATAGGAAAGGAGCACATCTTCGGTCGACGGCTGTCTACACGACACCAAGTCTGGCAACGGATTTAGGCTTATTACCTTTGAGACGGGACGAAATATCACTATAGCAAGCACATGGCTTCCGAATTTCAATATACACAGGGGGACATGGCGGACTCCAGATCATGAAACGCTAAATCAAATTGGTCACATTACGATAGATGTAAGGAATGCCTCCAGTATTATACACATGCGAACATTACGGGTAGACAACTTTGACTCGGATCATCACCTTAATGCAGCCAAGGTGCGAGTGCGGATTTCCCAACCGGCACAACAAAGAAGAATTACTGTGAGAAGATATAACGCAGAAAAGCTGCAATCGCAAAAGACCGCCAAAATCTTCGCCAAACGCATATCAACAACTCCTATGCGTCCAACATCAAGAAGCCCCAACTGATGTGCTAGGTTTCATTCGACCACCACCATGGCGACCCTGGTTAGCACATACAACTAAACAAGAAGCGTAGAAAATAGCGCTGAAACGAAAGGCGAGAGCCGCACGTGAGCTTTACGAGCTCTACGGATTCTGTAAAAGAAGAAGAAAAATGGCGCGAGAAGCGCGTGATCGAAGACATTGAGAGTTTGTACTCTAGGAATGACGTACGGAAGTTAAGATAAAAATAACGTCTAGAGATGAGGAAACAAACCTTGTGGTAGAGTCACATTTGGCGCTGAGAATATGGAAAAACTTTTTCTGCAGATGATGCCCCACATCCCGCCATCAGACAGCATATACCATATAACTTAGAAGATGATAGCCAAAATTATGGCAATATCTAGACAGCTGAACCTAATTAATGGCTTACCGGCCAAGGTAGTCAAACCTGCTGGATATGGATCGGTGGAGAGCATAAGCCAACTCATTTATTAGATCGTATCATTTATACGATCCACAAAAAAGAAGACCCCTCAGTTGCCCGAGCTATAGAGGTATATGTATGTCTTCTCAACATCGCATACAAGATCGTGCTATATTGTGTGAACGTGTAAAACTCTTCACCAGCAATCTGGTTGGTTCCTATCAGTGCGGTTTCAGACCAGGAAAGTCCACAATCGAAAAAATCTTCCCAATACGGCAGATGTTGGAAAAACTCAAGAAGTCAAAATTGATACCCAGAAGTTCATCGATTTTAGGGCCGTATATGAGAGCATCTATAGAGATGAGCTACATAGAGCCACATGTAGAACGATGATCGAGAACGCTCGCTGCACTGTCGAGTTCATTAATGATTTACCTGAGACCTTTGATGTAAAAAAAGATTTTAGACAAGGTGAAGCGCTGTCATCTGAGTTCCTTAACATCGTAACGGCTGACCAAATTGCAATGATAGTTATTCCAATTGTTATGTTGCAGTAGCTGTCAAAGTTACCAATAACCTCCAGCTGTCAAAATATTCCATAAGACTTGCCATTTCAACATCGTTGAATCGTTGTACGCTTGCCGAACGTGAGGAAATTATTGAAAAATATCGAAATTCCTGCTCAGTTGTAAATACGCAACGTGAATTTCGTCGTGAGGTCTCTCGTCATCATGACCGTGAGTTCAGTCTTTTGGATCTTAGGCCACCAACCAGACAGAGATTGGTACGAAATGAAGAGAACATAGCCGCCGTAGCGGCCAGTATCGAAGAAGACCAAGAAATGTCGATTCGGCGCGGATCAGCTGAATTGAACATCGCCAGAGGGTCAACCCGGCTTATTTTGCAGTTGGATTTGGGCCTACATCCGTATAAGATTGTGATGACGCAAGAATGGACGACCATAAACAACGCCGTGAGTTCACTAATTGGGCGCTGAAAATGTTGGCCGGAGATCCGGATTTTGGCCAAAAAGTCATCTTCTCGGACGACGCCCATTTTAGGCTCAGCGGCTATATCAACAATCAAAATTACCATTATTGGATCAAACACAGTCCACAAGTGTTCGGCCAAGCATCAGTGCATTCATAAAGATTGACTGGTTGGTGCTGTTTATGAGTGATGTTAACCAACTTTCTGTGGGCAGAGCTCGTTTGAAAAAAATTGTGTCTGAGATAGAAAAGATGAATGCCCGTCTGTAGACGGTCTTAGTAGTTTTAAGTAGAAAAAAAAAAGTAAACAAATTCAAGTACAAAATGACCGTTTATATTCAAAGTTAATGCGCAATTTATTCTTGTACATGTTACTGTTTAAAGCACTTCTTTGCCTTGGAAAAACACAAATGAATATTGCATTTTGTACAAAACGTGTGTGTCTCAGATTTTTTGCACAATTTACACGATTTTTTCGATCCCCATTCAGGAAAATGTCCTAATTGATCAAATCTCACACTTGCCACCGGATGAGCTGCTTTTTGACCAATATTACAGGTGCTTGCCTTTTCGCTTATGCTAGATGATGGACGGCCAACAGGCCTTTCTTCAACGGAAGCACAGAGTTCTTTTGCAAGATTTGTTCGAAATTCATTCATAGTGATGACTTTTGCTGTTTGATCATCAGCATTTCGATTTTTTTCCGCGTTGAGTCTCCGATACACGATAAATGCATTCGTTATTGCCAACTCAAGAAGAAGAAGAAGAACTCAAGATTTGTGGACAGTCAATATCTATATACGAGTAAGGTCCTTCTTTCCGGTTGCACCGGATAATTCTAGATGGCTGAGAATTTGGATTCGCCCTCAAGAATGGCTTAATGCCAACATATGTTGAGCACAACTTCACATTTTTTGTGTCTCTCCACAATACGGCGGAAATATCGACATCGTAAGCGGTTCCAACAAATTCTGTTAAATAGCCTCTTTGTGCTTTTTTTGATTTATTCCCTTTTTTCTGGTGGTAACTTGCCATTTGAAATAAATTGTATAAAATTGTCAAAGTACAACACATGATTCATAAAATTTGGTACTGTTTGCGCCAACCTGATTTGTAAAAATAGGAAATAAAGCAATTTTCAATGTAAGAAAAATATTTTTTTTGTTTTTTAACATAAAAAATAAAAATAAATATTTTACCGTATTACTACATTTCCTGTTGATAAAATATTTGGTGTACCAGGCAAAATTATGTCATCATTTTTGGCTCCAGTGTATATTTCGAATCGATACGAGTAGCCTTTGGTGTCGCACAAAACAAAGAACTTTACGCCCCATTTATGTGGTTTATCAGGTAAATACTGTTACAAATGATGGATCATTTTAGTCGAACACATTTGCTCGTCAATACACAAACGAGCGAGCACAAACGACAAAGTCCGAAACCTTTCTGACTCGAAAAATGGGCTCATATCCTGGTTGACCTTTTTGGACACGTTTTGATTCATCGTTCAACGATAAATACTTTTGTATTTGCTCAAAATTTGTTTCTGGCCATACAGACTGGAATGTGTCGAAATCCGTATTCGCTCCAGTGTGATTCTATGTGTGGATACCGGAAAATCGACATTAAAATTAAAAATTAAAATTAAAAGTGAATCGACGAATGCCGTGCTTATCGACTTTAAATTGCGTGTTCACGTTTTCTGTGATCGCAGATCAATTTGTCTCCAGTCTTATTAACTCGATTAGATCATCGGTAAAGAAGTAAGAGAAAATCTCGTAAGGTGTTTGAAGTTTTTTAACATGAGATGGTAGATCTGTTTTTTCTCTAAACGCGACTTGATTCACGTGCAATTCCATAGACTTTTTTCGCCATAAAATGTTTTTGAATTCACAGGAATCTTTGTCGATGTTCGCCAAGTCTAATGAAATAATAAATACAAAAAATATGCTATCTAGATATTCAGTTTAAATAGACACTAGTTTTATAACACTAACCACTACCAGTAAAGCCACCAGCTTATGGGATTACTATTGGTCCTCAAGCTTTTAAATTTGGTAATGGTGATCGAGCTCTTTTCTTTGACCGGAACGATGTTGAGAGTTCTGTTGATGATTCTTGTTGTAATTCTGTCGTTAAATTCACCTTTTTCGTCGCAGCTACAGTTTCAATGTCATGTGATGAAGTCAGACTGCTTAAATTCATCGACAAATTAATTTAATTTAGTGGGGGCTAACGCCCCCATTTATTTCGCTTAATGCAAGCCTAAACTAACTTACGAGAAAAACTAACAAGAGTTAAGAGTTAGGGAGTAAGGGAATGGTGGAGGAGATCAAATTTAAGACGAGAAGTGCTCAGGTTAAAATCAAAAAGGGGGAGGTTTGAGTTGACCTTACTGAGCATGCGGGAGATTGGTTCGTTAGAGCTACAAGAGGTGCGGTGGGTTGGGATACAGAAGAGACGAGGACAGCGTAAATTACGAGGGTTAGTATTGAAGGAAATAGAATTGTAAAGGCAAGCGCAGTCCACAGAACCGGAGAGCAGTAGATGAATGAAGAGAATGTCGACTACGTCTCTGCATTTTTCGAGGTTATTCAGGTGAAGAAGTTTGAGGCGGTCGCGATAGGGAGGTAAGATAAATGGGGCACTTCAGGGTAGTTCACGAAGAGCAAACCGAAGAAAACGACGTTGGGTGTTCTCGATTCGGGATATATGAATTCGTTGAAAGGGAGACTTGGCTGGTATATTCGAGGAGGGGCCGGACAAGGGTAATGTAAAGTGACCTTGTCACATAAGGTTTGCAAAATTCTTTAGACCAACGTTTGATAAAACCGAGTGTTGAGTTGGCTTTAAGGATTATCTCATCAATATGCGAACGGAAGTTTAACTCTCTATCGTATAAAATTCCAAGGTCGCGAAGGGATTGAACCTAGATTGGCAGTTGAAGACATTAAGTTCAAAGCAATTTTTTAGACACCAAGTAGGAAACCTATCGAGGTCTTCTTGAAGGAGAATAGAGTCTTGGGGTGAAGAAATAGTTTTGGAGAACTTAGTGTCATCGGCGTAAATGAATACGGAGCAGTGTTTGATAATCCTCTCAAGATCGTTTATAGTTAAAATAAAAAAGAACGCACCTAGATGGCTGCCTTGTGGGATACCAGAAGTGGCTAAAAATGGGGTTGAGAAGGCTGGCCTAAAGCGAGCGCTATAATAATATTTCTCCAGATAAGAAGATATCCATTTTAACAATATGGAGTCAAAACCGAGGGAAGACAATTTGAAATGGATCAGTTGATGTGAAATTTTATCGAAGGTCTTAGCAAAATCTGTAGCAATAACGTCAATTTCGTTGCCAGTTTCTAGGGCTGAAAGCGCAAAGGATACGAATTCAACTAAGTTTGTAGTAATTGATCTACCTTTTAGAAATCCGTGCTACCTGGGTGATATAAGTGACACTGAAAGCTTAGAAAAAATAAAAAACTTTCGAACATTTTAGGTATGTGAAAAAGCTTAGCTTGGTTACTTCATTCTTTGATTCCTTTTTGTGAACTGGGCTTATGAAAGACGTCTTCCAAACTTGGAGTAATTCCCCTTGTGTGAGGGACAGATGAAAGAAAGATTGGAGGCACACTTTTTGAGAAATATTGCTGGGAGCCCATCTGGACCGGATACAAATTCATCATTAAGAATTTGTAACTTTTCTTCGATAAGGGTGGGATCAAAGGTTGAGAGAGAGGGGCCAATGGAGAAATTGGGAAGGTACTTGAAATAGATGGAGTACAAAGAGGTTGTTTGCAAATGACTGTTTAAAAAAGTTTGCGAAATATTTGGCAATAATATGTGGGTCGGTCGATGATACATTATCGAATGAGAGAGATAGGGATAACCGTCTGATTTTCTTTTGTACTTGACAGGTTGGAGCACATCACAAACGTAATCTGGATCTGCAACACTGTCATCAAAGTTTTCATCTGATGAAGAGACTGAATTGAATAAATCTTCATTGAATAAATTTTCAATTATGACTCAATAAAGAAAGATTCAATTTTCGCTGCCTATCGCAGCCCCCATTTGGTGCGTTTCGTCGTGACATTTTCTAAAAACAACCAAAAACGCTCTTGGTTTAGTTAAAAAAAAAAATCACACTAATCCACTAATTCCACTGGAAACGACTACTATAAAACACGTCTACAGACGGTATTAACTAAAACTAAATCAAACGAACAGAAAATATCAAAAATAATATCCAGCAACTTAGCAAAAAAATTCCCAAGTCGGTTGGCCAGGTATAAAGTAATTATATTTATACTTTTTTTTCGCACTCGCAACGAGCTAATTTTCGAGTCTGCTATCACTACAACTTTCGAAAGAAATGGCTTTAACTGTCAAACCGCTCAAAGGAGTGTGTTCTAATCGATACCGTTAAATTCGTAATTCCAGCATCTTCAGGACTTACCTAAGGGTCAAGACCATGCTTTTTTCGATTTTGAAGAACTTTGAATTTTAGCGATGGGTTAGGGTATAAAGGGTTAAAACAATTGTGCGAAACTCACAAGCCAACGTTGGAGGCACAATCTTTCAAAAGCCTGTGCAGTTACTAGCGCACGACGATGATATCGGCATAATTGGGAGTACACGGCGAGCTATCACCGATTCGTTCCGTAGTATTAAAACAGAGGCTGCCAAACTTGGTTGAGCGGTAAATGTGTTATAGTATATTCTTTCAATAAGAAGTAACACGCAACATCGACGAATTTGACAGAACGTCACGATCGACAGCTGTAATTTCGAGGTCATAAGGATAATTCCCTACCTTGGCTCTGCTATGAATTCTTAAAAACCAAGAACCACTCCTGCCAATCACTGTTTTTTTTTGTGCTAAGAAGGCAATTCAGTAATAAGTCCCTATCCCAAGAAACTAAGGAGACACTTAGTAAGATCATCTTGGTCCTACTTTATGCCGCTGAAATACGACTCTATCGAAAGTAGATATCGTCATCGATCATCAGTCGGTTCGAGTGAAAAATTCTTCGTAAGATATTCGATGCCTTCTACGTTGAGATGGCTAGGACATTTAGAGGGAATGGACACTAATACTGCGGGCGGCAGAGTTTTCGCATCCAACTCGGAGGGACAACGCAATAGCGGAAGACCACACATTAGGTTACGTGCATAAGTGGAAGTAGACCTCAACCGACTTAGGGTGCTCAACTGGAGATAGTTATCTAAAGACCGGGATAACTGGAGAGGCTTGTTAGTTGAGGTCCAGATTCACCCCGATAGGATAGGAATAGCAATAGCAGAGTCACAGTCGACGCCGGTATTCTGAAAGAACTACTTCTACAATGGAGATGACTAATATCCTATTGCCAGACAGAAGATGACATACAACATGCACAACCGATCTGGATAGTGATTTTCAAACTAATTATCATTACGGCTGCTGGAGCAGGTAGACTCTCTGGTGAAATATTTCATGCAGCTTTGATCAATAGGAGCACACGAAAATTTATCTATGAAAAAACATCGTATGAAAGTGTGCTCGTATCGTATGAGTAGAATTTCATTTCTCAACTCTTAAGAAGGAAATCTGTCTGACTCTCTATAGAAGAATCGACATCTTTGACATCGCCTTCAAGATGGTATCTATCGTACAATGCGAATCCCAGGAAAGGACTTGATATAATCCAAATATATACCTTCCGGCAAACTTGAGTCTCTTTATACCTAGGTTTTCCTCTAAGCTACAATAGCGACAATATTAAGCAAATATCATGATCCCTCCCCGTTTCAACGAATGGAATCTAGCTTTTCGATCTGGAAACACTTCAAATTCATCCAGGTGAAACAACACAATAAAAAAAGGCAAGTCGCGTTAGGTGACATGGTCAAGAGTAAGAGGACCTCAACAAATTTGGTGTGAGTTCGCTATTGATTAAGTCCTAGCTCCACCCTAAGCTGTAGCTTATTTGAAAGGAATCCATCCTATCTGTGCTAGGATTTTTTCATAATCACGAACTATGTACATTCAGCGAACTCCTATTTTTTTCTCATTGGTCTCCAAAGTATCCTGCTTACTTCCGATAATAATGTTGTGCACCTTGTTGTTGTCTCCTTATTTTGCATGTAACTTCAGGTTTGTTATGGATACCTCTTTAAAATAAAAGTATGATCTAGTATGATCTAGTTGCTTTCATGGTTTTGTACGACCTTATGTCACATCGGTCTTAAATTCTGACTACATCATCGACAAAAGGCTTCAAGAAATCAAGACAAATTACAGATCTCAATGAATTGTTAGTCCTCAAATCAAAGAAGAGAACTTGTGCCGTTTCCACTATCCTATTCCACCACCTCAAAGTAAGCAGCACCACCATCACCTGCAGCTTTAGCAACAAAATCCGCACAGTTTCCAATTAGCATTTCACGATTTACGACATAAGCTTGGTTTATGTATCCAAATCATTTAATAGATACTTTGCCGCTCATGATATCAAATAAATGGATTTCAGCACTCTCAAGAACCAGAAATTGATTACAATTTTATGGGCAGCACCTTTCATTCCACACGACCGGCATTCAAATTGAGTGAAATGAATGAGTTTAGCTCTAATCATTGGCACGCACTTGTCAGCTTTCCACCATCAATTTCATTTGATTATTTTCGCATTATGGAAATTTAATGAATTTCCATAATTTTATGAACAGCATTTTGCTGGAAACAGTGTGAGGGCGTAAACGTGCAAACGGCCGTAACTATAAAAACTGTCAACTGTGTGGGCTGAAGGTATCAGTCACGAGTCAATCTTAAAACAGTTTGTATCTCTGAATCTCCTTGAAGTACGCTTTCAATTAACCAGCATCATGAAGGTAAATTTCTGAAAAAATATTGTTTGCCGTTTGTAAGATTAGTTACGACTTTGACTTCCTTCCAGTTCGCCATATTTGTTGTAGTCGTGTTTGCATTCATTGCCACCGCAAAGTCCTCTGTGATTCCATGGATTGCGGGAGCCCCTGGATCTGTTGCAGTCCAGGCTACTTTAGCTAATGGACCTGTGGCTGCTGTGGCTCTTCAAACAATTCCGCATGTTATTGCTGCTCCAGCAGTTGCAGTTGCTGGTCCTGAGGCAACATATGTTGCGAAGACTCGCGGTGTGGTACATGTTGCTCCACTGCCGGGACATGTCCAGTCGGCTACATCACTTAACCTCCAGGCCGCTCCAGGAACAGCATAAGGAAGTGCCAGTTGATTGCTTTCATCAAAATTCGACTTTGACTTCTTTCATCAGCGGAATTTTTGTACAGTTTTTGTCAATGTATATATGTACTATCTCTTTCATTTCTCAATAAAAAATAAGTGCAATATGAAGAATTTGTTTTATGGCGTCTGCTGCACGAAAATTTGTGCAGAAAGTTCGTGAGACTGGCTTCGCAAGCGAGTTTCCGTCATCGTACGGTACGTACTGACGACAATGTGGTTACTGTGGCCGAGGGTCTTCGATTCAATCCAGTAATATCGACTCGCTATCGATCTCAACAACTCAACATTTCACCTACCAGCCTGATGCGAACTTTGGATTCCTCCCTTACAAAGCCCAATCGACTCAGGAATTGACGTCAAATTTGGCCGTAAATTAATTTTTTCTGTCGAGCCGCATTTTCATCTTGGCGGTTATGTTAATAAACAAAATTGCCGCATCTGAGGGTCAGAATTATTGAGAAGCCAATGCATCTGCAAACAGTGACAGTTTGGTGTAGATTTTGTAGTGGTGGCACTCGAAAATTCTGCTGGAAACGCCATTTCGGTCAACAGTGAGCGCTACAGAGCAATGATTATCGAATTTTTGTGGGCTGAATTTGAAGACATGAACTTGGACGATCTTTGGTTTCAGCACGATGGCGCGCTATGGCACACAGCCCATCAAACATCCGATCTTTTGCGCGCTAAATTCAGTAATTATGTTGGTCCCTTTGGCGATGTGAATTAGTCGCTTCGGATCTGCGATATCACCCCGTTTGACTTTTTTTTAGTGAGATCCTCTATTCTTTTTTAACGTTTTGTCTGTATCGTCGATGTTTCTTGTGCTTTCTTGATAACAAGGTGTACTTCGCTTTTCCTTCGATATTTGCAAATGCCTCCCAAACAACTGACTGCGTTCGGCCGATAAAGTCCATGTCATTTGCATTGGCAAATAATTGTACAGACTTCTGAAAGATGTTGATGCTCTGATGTTGGCTTGGGAGTTTCGCACAAGTTTTACGTTCCAGAGTGTATTGCGATGGCATTAGAATGGATCAGCTCTTTCGAAGCCTTTTTTGGGATCAAAGTTCTCGGTAAAACCATTACAGACGCTCACAGAGCAGTGGGCTTGAAACCGGACATGGCCTCGTGTAAATTTTTTCGAGATCTGCTATGATATAAAAGTTTAGTCGATTCGGTGGTGGAGTTTTTAAGTTTTCAGTCCTAAAACAACACTGATGAGGACCAATCGGAGAGAGAAAATCTTATAGGCGATGTTGAGGAGACTAGTCTGCACATACTAGAAAGTCATCTTTCTTCAGGTATAGAGCGCTGAGTTTTCATTAATCTAATTGGATTTCGTTCAACCATATCAAGATGATTCATTACAAAGTCATTTCCCGCCGCCTTTAACATTCAGTCAGCTAGGCAATTATTACCGGCAGCCTTTTTGGGTTCACTTCATTCAGGTTCGATGAAAGGAAGGTCATCATAGTCTAGATAAAATGGTTTGTTCTGCTTTAAAGCGCAATGCTGATCGTACTTTACCTTGGATGTTCTTGGTAAAACCTCTGAATGTCTTTCCGACTATGATGTCTCTCAATTTCCTCGATCACGCGGTTCTGGTGCTCTTTTCAATTCCTTCTAAGAAGCCAATTCTTATTGTTCGTAGGGATAACTTTAATCCTCCTTTGCAGCTCCGCTCTGAATGATAGTTGTTTCTGTACATGCCCCAGTCGGAATTCATCCTCAAACCAAGGGTTTCGTAGTGGAGGTTGGCGTAACAGTGGAATAAGAGGCAGCATATTTGCTGGTTTGTTGACAGCTTTGGCATTGGGTTTTGGGAAAAGAAGCTGGCGGGAGAGACATCGAGCGAAGTTAAAGAACACTTGAATAAAAAAGGCCCTGGCAGTTTCTTCAAATTGCAGCCGTCCAAGGTCAAATTTCCTCACAATATTTAGGGGATATCCGCATACGTACTTCGGCCACTACAAGGTAATGGTCCGGGCCAATAAAAAAAACCCTTGGATCCATCATATTTCATGATATTTCCGAATTTCCTTTGATGCGGATTCTCATCAAATACTCAATCAAACGCCTAACAAAGAACGCCTATAATGTAGCTGTCAGCCGAGTTTCTTTTCGTCGATTTCAGATAAACCCATTTAGCTTGGTACCCGAAAAACGTGCCATTAACAAAGAGATATGAAAATTCACCACACCATTTTCCTTCGAACTCTTCCGGGCAGTGATTTCCCATCGTTCAATGTTTTTTCTTCAGTTTATGGTGCTTTGTTAGAAATCTGCATGCATTCTAAATAGTTGTAGAAATTCTTTTGTTCCTTTGACGTAAAATGTTTGTTGGAAAATTTCGCCCGCTGGTTATATTGAATTTCCCTACACCTTTAACTAAGTATTATTGCAGCTTTCTATGAAGCTATTCGTAGCCGACATACAAGTAATTGTCATCCCTTCATTGCTGCCCTTGATGGTCCTTTTATTGATATCATAGCCACTTTGTCCTAGCACTAAGATTAACTAAACCCTATTGGGATTGTCAACTGTTCAATGTAGTTATGGATTAATTTTGAGATTATCTTGGAGCCGTAAACCGTAAACAGAGCTGTGTTATTATCCGAGAGAATCTAAATGTTCCTATTAGTATCAGACTTATTTAGGAACTCTCTGATGCAGGAGTATTTTGTGTGTATCTCAGGTTGAAATATGGAGATGCTACTGTCAGTGCTTGAGTGAAAGGAAGTTTTGGTAATTATTCCGTACAATCCCGATCTGCATTAAGTTTACCTCTTATTGGAAGAGCAATATCTTAAGCATTGCCTACATGCAAACAGTCGTTGCTCGTATGTTCAAAAGTTTTCCTCTCTTCCTTATGCAACAAAGGTTCAGAGGTTGATCTGTTTACGTGAAGGAGAAAGTTGACTTGTCTGACTCATCTAGTGCCTAAAGAGATCACTATCCGACTCTCGCACGAAGTTAAATATTTAAGTGTTATCCTGGATAACAAACCTCTTTGGACTAAACTTGTTAAGTCGAAAGCCTCTACGACGCTGTCAAGCTTATGGTAGTCTAAAGGAGTTTTCGACAATACGTGGGCATTGTCAACGAGGAGGATCATTAGGATCTACACTGCTATAAGCTATAATTTGCGAGAATTCGTCACTGCTGCTTTTACGAGACTGCATAGAACGTTCTGTCTCGGCTGCATTGGAGCTCTCCTTGGGTCCTGAACCTCCCTCCCATTGATATTCACATCATGGGATGTTTTATGAGAACTGATCTTTGGTACAACACGCACAGCAGTTTTAAAGACCTTGCGCCCCGACTGTTTTTTCACTAGGGACCATAGAGCACCAATCAAGAGCTCGGCAGGGCTTTCCACAAGCGAGTTGTTCGGCTTAGCAACGAATCACGATATTTCAGAGTACGTCCGAAAGTGGGGTTGAGGGTATACTGATGAGCATTCAAAGCAAGACAGGTGTTACGGTTGAAGATTTGAAGGGATGGAATGCTACCGGTGATTTCTATGATGGTGGAAATAGCGATAGAACAAGGTAATACAAGTGATGTTGCATCGGTGTTGACCCGACCAGATGTGGGCATTGTACATTGCCTTATATATTAAGGGGGTGAAGTATTTCTTACAACGCTTGAGGAAACCTAGACATTTCGCAGCATTTTTGACGACACCGAATACGTGGTTTTTCCAACGTAAGTTGTCATCGACAGCCGTACCGAGAATGGAAAGCCTTGGAAGGGTCAAGTCTTGCTTTCGCTAGATTGATGAACGCTTTGCTTCCACTTTTTGGTGAGACATTTAATCAAATCACCAGTGGACCTGTTGGTTCGAAAACCGTACTGCCGGTCATTGAGAAGTTTTCGTGTTTCGAAATATTGCATGAGCTGGTGGTTTATCAGCGTTTCCATGCCCTTAAAAAGCAGGGACGTAAGTGCAATGGGTCTGTAGGAGGAGACAGAAGGAGGTTCGCTTGTTTTAGGGACGGCCTGGACAGATGCTGTTTTTCCTCTGCTTGGAAAGAGTCTTAAAGAGTAGGATTGATGAAAAAGCTTACGAAGTGGTTTTGCCAGCGTGGAAGAACATTTCTTCAGAAGAAAGGGAGATATGCCATCTGGACCAGCAGATTTGTGTAAGTTTAGACTTTTAAGTACTCTTTAAATACTACTCGAGTGTGAAAGTAGATTCGTCCAATTGAAATTTCGACGCACTCAAGTGTAAGCTAAAACAGAACACAATCTCAAGGTGTTGAGCTGGCCGCAAACTGTGCAGCAAGGAAATTGGTCTTGTCCAAAGAGCTGACAACTGGAATGTCATTGTAAACGAGCGTTGGGATGGAGGATGCAGCAACGTTTCTAATTGGGACATTATAGTACTTTATGCCTCAATTTTTGGTCGTATTGAAATTTCACACGCTTAAGAAAACGTTGCCGTCGTTTCTGGCTCGTTTGAATTTTCTTCGGTTTTCCTTTGTCAGGGTGCTCTCGTAGGACCAAAAAAAACTGTTCCTTAACCCAGACAGCCTCTTTGCAACACTTTTGGTTTGTTACTCTTCATCCGATGAGGGATAAATGATCTTATTATAAATAGAATAGTGTCCGTGATCATATGAGCGGCGGCATCCACGTCGTTATCGAGGAAACATAACGAGTAGTTAAAATTGCTAAAGAAGGCGGTATGTCCGCTCCTATTTGCATACGGTTCTTTTACGAATCTTATTTCTAACTGTGTGATTGGTGTACGAGAAATTAACTGATATGATTCAGTGATCCCACGAGCCTATAGGGGATAGCACACCGACCTTGTACTTGTCAGAGTGAGAAGTTAAAAACAAGTCCAGCGTGTTTGCAGTATGACCATCGACGTCTGGTGTTCGCGTGAGCTCAGTGTAAATCAAGCTGGGGCAAATTGGTTTCTGCAGCGAAGATCTCAACACACCGTCCCGTCCTTTGAGTGTTGTTAGTCCAGGATGTCGAAGCCATGCAGAATTGTGCATATTGAAATCGCCCGCAAAAACGATTCAGTATGAGGATACAGGGATACAATTCTTTGTATGGAGTCAGCCGGTACATCAAACTCGTTAAATGTCGAATTGCTGTCCAGTTTGAGGCTTCTGTAAATAAAGCAGTAGTGGATAATTTGCTTACGGAGATGGAATCTTAATCACATGAAGTTGAGTTCTGGATTGGAACATGGATCACATTGTGGTGGAGTTTGGTAAGCTACATCACTACGCACATAAATGGCGAGACCGCGGTGAGAGAAGAATAATGGCACTAGTTCGTAGCCAGGTAGCTTCAGATCTGAGTGATCTGAGAGGTGTGAGATGGGATCTACCTGTGTTTCACTAAGTGTCAAAACAGCTAGCCTGTATTTATAGACGTGGGTATGCGGAAATAAGATTTCTTTTTTAGCCCATGAATATGTGCCCTCCCCTCTGAATTTCCGAGCCATAATTAAAAACATACACAAGAACCCCAAACACCGAAAGGCTGCGAATTGAAAATTAAAAACTTGGTTTACCTCAGTAGAAAACACTGCAGGATGCTAACTGGCGTCATGGGTCACTATGCTTTACATAAGCACCTCTCCGTGCTGAGCATAAGTGACACAACATCCTACGATGCTGTGAAAGTGATGTAGTGCATGCTGGTGCTGTAGCCACTTTGGCACTGAAACGCCTACTTTCTTCGCAAGACTGATAAAATTCACTAAACGGAAGATACAAGAAGTACAATAGATTTGCTCTTTGTTCACAAAATTTAAATATTCATTTTATAGAGAAACGAAATCTAATTTAAAGGACCAAATTCCGCTAGCATATGCAACATTCTAATCTGTTTTATCCCTGTAAAAGCCTTTCCCTTCTTTAATTTGGTCAACGTTAGTGAAAATTTTAATCAAAAAATCAGTTTTTAGTAGTTGAACTTTTTACCGAATTAAGCCCATAGCAACTTTAGAAATTTTCGATTTCAACTTCAGCACAAAAAGAGGATTCCATTGTTAGTACCTTGCCTACAAAGTTTCGGCGAAAAGTCGTTAATTTCCAAAAATATCAAATTCGAAAACTATTCAAATTTTCGAAAAGCTGCTTCTCTTTCAACTAGTCGAGAGTCGAGACTCAGCAACTGAGTGGTGGCTGCGTGTTGTCGACCATATACTGAAAATGAACGTAGCAACTTCCCTTAGTAACCAGTTTCCATTCCCTTCAGAACCGCTTGATTGTTACTAACTTCATTAGCAATGCGTATGTGGCTACGAAATAGACCAAAATGTTCTCGTTTTCGGTTCGCCTTTATTAAATTATCTTTTCCGCAAAACGTACCAATGAGAAAATAATCCCAACCTAGTGGTTATCCTTTCCATATTTGCACACACACTCGTATTCAGGGTATACCTCAGCCACCCTTTTATCTACAAAAAAGAAATCAACCAAAGGATGGGATAGGGAAAACGAGAAAATACATTTTAAATGAGTCTTTGATGTTGCGACCATCATTTAGTCAAATGTGTCACCTTTCAGTCGTATACGAGGATTCCGAAAATTTAAACGACCCTACCGGCAGGATTGGAATTTTTATAAAATCTCTCAAAATCTACAGCGCCGGATATGTATATCCTTGAACCGCTTGCCTGGGCATATGGAAATTTATGCCTTGACATCGAAGTTAAATGAGATTTCAACAGGAGCCGCAACAGCATGTGTTTTGTGTTTGTACGAATACGAATACATGGTGTTCTGTATTTTATATCCTGTATCCTGTGTCCTGCCTGCTACTAAACAATAACAACGAGAAAATGAAAAAGGAATTTCTATTGTCTGGTGGTTATGGTGGTGCTGCTGGTGTGGTATTGCACCACATGAGACTTAAGGATTTATATTTATTTCTTGTGGTAACGCGGAGGGTGGTACTTTGGAAGGGGTGTTGTTTTTTCTCATTCTCTCAATACACTGGGCTATGACAGACACCCATTTTAACCAAGAATTGAATGAAGTGTACAGATAGAGGGGAAAAAAACTAGGAGTACCCACAGGATTTAGAGTATTCGTTATAGCTTAACACAACAGCGTATGGCGGTTATGTTCACAATCATAACACAAATATCCTGGCATACTGACGATGTCCGGAGCGTGTTGCAATACCAAACCACCGTTAGGTTGGGCTGGTTTTGTATAAGTTGTTGGCTGCTTCATAAGTCCTTCTTCAGCCCATTTGGTAATGGAAATTGTTATGATGGTGAGAATCAGTGTTGTCGTAGGTATATGTTTAAAGAAACTACGAGTATTGTACAAGAACATTTTCTTTCCCATAAATTTGCTGGTATTCCATAAGATTCTTATCTTGGACCTATATTAGTATTTTAATACAATTTGTACTCTTGCGTGCGAAAATTGATTTTTTTTGTGGAATAAGTGTATCAAAAACGCTAGGGAATAGATGAAAGAGTTCTAAGTTGATAGCAATAACACTGTAAAAGCGTAGAAGCGCGATACCGTAGCTTCTCCTGGAACTCTAGAGACTTACAAATTTGTCAAGATCGATAGAGCAGAGATCATTTACATCTTGGAAATTGTATCTACCTAGGGATTATACACTGACGCATGCCAAAATAGATGAAATGAAGTGGGCCACAGATTCCTCTTTTCGTTCTTAATCTTAAAGATATATCTGCTGAGGTTAATCAGAAATTCTAGATCGTTGGAGATCGAAAAATGGACCGTATTTGTCTAGGAATCTTACAGTTTTCCCGTGAGACTGGGTTTACAGAGCGCTAAAGTTTTTCAGCTTAAAAGCCGGTACAGTATGTGAGTAAACTGAAGGATTAATGTATGGAGAGACCCTCAGGGAAGTCGAATGGCTTAGGCTATTTCAGAGCCATCTATGAAGAAAAAGATGACCATACTGTGAACGAGTTCGCATCGTCTCCATTCGTTCCTCTACGGAATCATCTGATTGAAGTCATTCTCAGTTAATTAAAAGTCGATTGATTTGGGTGGTGCAGCTTGAGTCTGTGACATATCCCACATCTAGCTCTTTCTATCTTACGGTATAGTTCATTGTAATTATTCTGAGAAAATCTTAACAAATGGAAAGGTGTTTGGAGAAGTTCTTAACGCACTACTGAAGCTTATACCGGTGCCTAGATCCAACCTGTAGAATTAAGAAAAGTGATTAGATCTCGTATCCCTTTACCCGAGATGTTGTTACGATTTTCGAAGAATGGTTGGCTCGACACACGCAGTTTGGCTCTTGCTAGTGGCCGGACATTTTCAGAATAAATGGGAGAGAGTTTCCTTCTTATTTTCGTTCCCGAAAATGGAATCTCTAGTTTGGCAGCATGGTCTTCAATTGGCTAATGACCCGTGCTTATCGCCGTGATTCGGACGATATCTGGGCGGGTTCAGTTTAGTAGCTCTTTTGTACTCCTCTTATCGTAGGTGGGCCATATCATTTTTGATATGGCGCAGTTGGTTAACTCCGTCCATTGGAGGTTGGCCTTCTGCAGGAAGTATAAATGGATTCGTCCTTTAACCGCTTCTAGCGGGATGTGGACTCTCGCTGCGAGTGAGCCGTGTAGCGTTGGGCCCTGTCTGGCCAGTTCATCTGCACGCTCGTTTCTTTTTATGTCACTGTGCCCTGTAGCCCAGAGTCGTGTGACCCTAAAACGTTCACGCAAGCGGGCAAACTCGTTCCTTCCTCATTGATCCGTCAGTTTAGATGACCGTGTTGAAGTCGTTTACTACTTCGTCTTTCTTACAATAGGCTCTGGTGGGAAATCCCACGTGGAAGTTTGGGTGTCATGTAGTCGGTTGGAAACGTGACCATGCCGTTTGATAACGACATTCCAGGATATTCCTTACGGCCATAAGATCGTGAAGTTCAGCACCCAGATCCTTTGAATCTGACTGCGCTGCAAAGTGTGGTATTTTTTGTGTGTTGGTCAAAGAGCAGAGCATACAGTAGCTCATTAAGAGAGCATCCGTTGGGGCTGACTTCAATGCGCCCGTGGTCACTATATCTGCTTTTTTTGGAGCCTTTTTAATTTCGTGAGGTTGTAGCCTTTGTTCAACACGGGCCACTATACTAGTGACAAGTAGGTGAGAATTGGACGCACTATGGGTATATATACCCGCAAATTTATCTTTTGCTGAAGTCTCCACTTCTTTCCACAGGTTTTGCTGCAGACATAGAAGGCGACACATGCCTTCCTTACTCTGCGTTCGATGTTTTGCTTTCAGTTAAGTTTCGGGTCTAGTATGATACCCAGCTACCTAGCGCTGGAGAACAGTGCGAACGGTTGACCATTAAGACAGGGTAAAATCAGGTATTTTGGTGTTCCTAGTGAATATCATCAGATTAGTTTTGCTCGCATTAACAAGAAAACTACAACTAGTGGCCCAGGTGTTTGTTTACCTTGTCTAGAACAGTCTCCACGATTTCACTTATCACGGAGGGAAAATTCCCTGACACTAATATCACAACTTCATTCGCATACGCGACCACTTTGACCCCTTCTCTGTCTGGTTTTACAAGTATTTTGTTAGTAACTATTACTCAGAGTATAGGAGAAATAATGCCGCCCTGTGTCCTTCCTCTATGGGCGAATTTTTTTAAGTGACTGTTACCTAGTGTTGCCTAAATAATTCTTGCTCCCAGCATACAGACTATCCATTGACTAATAAATTCTTCTTTGCCCAGCTCGATCAGAGATTTGTGAATAGCTTCAGTGTATATACTCTATGTGTAGGAAGAAGCCTAAGGTACGAGTATGTCCTTTGTAGTGAATGGATCTCTCGATTGTTCGCACTATCTCGTGGAGAGCCATTTCCGTGGATATTCCCTTGAGGGTGGTGCCCTCAACCAACCTGCAGTGTACATCTGAAGGCAGTTGATGTGAGAAACACGCCTAAGAAGCTACGAGGAGTAACAATTTTATTGAAATTAACTCACCGATTCTTAAAATTTAAATTCAGGACATCGGAGAAGATCTTATAAAGGAGTCAAAGTACGCATGAGTAAATATTCTTTGGCAGCATCTGGAAGAAATATATCCGTAAATCCACCTATCTTCAGGTGTAGATAGTTACAAAAAGTAACAAAATCCGACTTTCAATAGAGGCTCAGTAGTATAGAAGACACACTACTAAGCACTGCAATCGACAACACTGGAAATGGCAGTAGCAGTGGTTGATGGTGGGCACTGTGGCTGGTGGTTAGTTCCGGCCTGGTGTTATGGTTATGCTTTATGAAAATTTCGTTTGTCATTTAAATAACGGCTTCATCGCATGCCAGACAGGAAGAACAAGTCCTGTTTCGAGTTAAACGGTATTTTCTTTTTTCTTCTTTCATTTGTTTGCTTTCTTCGGCGGCGTCCATCCCTTCATTGTCATCAGCCGGTGTTGGTGCTCGGATTATGGTCAAGCGAAAAACGGCCCATTGCTGTGGTAGGCGACATTTGTAGCAGCAATATGACGATGGGAAGGGTAGCAGTTGCCAGTTTGGGGTCGGTTAAGAGGATATATGAGTGGCATACAGGATTCAGGATTTTGGTTTCTGATTTCGCTTTTTTTGTTTTTCTCATGTTCAGCTGTCGTTTTCCTTGGCTTTAAGCGTATTTCTTTTGGTTTAGCTGCTTCCACGAATATCCTGGATCATAACTCCTATAGCCAGATGGGGTTTATGCATGCAGTATTACTGCTACTCGACAGTGGTGATAGGTTGGCGGCAAAGTGACAGCGTACGAGTATACCATAATATACCTATGGGGTCAACTCGAAAAAAAAAAAAAAAAAGACAAACAAACTATTTTAAACAGTCAGAAAAGGGAAGGATTTAGTCCTTAAATAATGCACCGCGTAAATACCGCAATCATAAACCATAAATATTTGACATTTCCACTATTTCCGGAACCGGAGACCTGAAACTGGTACCATGGGACTGTGCACCAAAAATAAGGGTCGTCAGTGGCGATTAACTGACTGTAATTGCGATCCGTCATGCTCGACTGAAGGACGGTTTAAACCCTTAGAGCTTTTGCTACATTGAACCTACATACGTATCCGTATGTAACATATGTTAGAGGTTACAACACCCTGTCGAGTGAATATTCAAATGTTTGCACTGGGATCTGTGAGTTTGAATAATTATTAGGTGAACAGCTTGCTGATGGCGTCATCTGCGGGACGTGTGTGCGGGCAACATTTTCGTATTATTTTAGAATTACTTAGATTTCAACAAATGTGGTGTGTTACCTTGATAAAAGGTGGTTAAATGTTTACAGCGGAAGTGGGTGGTACACTGGTTGATTTTTTTTTCTATGTAAACGCAGCACAACAACTATGGACTATTTCTATGGAAATTTGTTGCCATATACGAGTAGGTATGCTATCCGTACCAGCGCGGCGGGTTAACAAAGTTAAAAGGTGAAGCTGTGATATGGTGGCGGTTCTACTGCATATTTAGTGCCTTCCATTCCATTATTAGAACGAAGTTGGTTAGGATTTTATTGTCAATTGCTGTTGCTAAATAATTTTTTTATTTTTAATTTTATTTGTTCCATCTACGGATTGTTGTTGGTTGGGGAGTGAGTGATGGGACAATTTAATTATTTAAGACCGCGTGTTCCTGACTAGTTTAATTACATATTGAAGGGAGGGCAGAGTTTGCTTTTATTTTCCTCTCTCTCTCTTCTAGGGGGAAGATTCCTAATTAAAAATGCTGACTATTTAAATGTTTCGATAGTGGAATTAGAGTCTGTTTTTGTGGATAATAATTTGATTATGTAATTTGATTATTCAGGTGCAAAAGTCAAGCGAAATTTGTTGGGTTAGACAGAGTAAAACCAATGTTAACACGATAATGGGGCACTCTGATGGTTTGGCGATCTGATATGCAATTTTTTTAATTAGCTTGTGTTGCAATCTGGTTATTTCAATTTAAATTATACCAATGGATTGCAAATTGTGGTAACGAACTTCGATTTAAAAATAGGTCGGTGATAGCAGGGAGCTTAACCGGTGATGCATACAGTTGCATTGTGATTAAAATGCTATCCGAATTCCTTAGAGGTCCTTCATTCTATCGGCAGATGCCACTTAAGTAAGGAACTATTTCGTTGTATTTCCCCAGGTGTCATCAACGCGAAATTTTTGTATTAAATCTGGCCGAATGCCAGATGAATTCAACCCTTAAACATTCGAAATCAATTTAGATCAGCTCAGTGCAGCTATATCTCATTTAACTTTCCTTTGCTGATCTGCTGGAAATGTATTAAGGTTTTCCACAGAACTTTAGATACTCACCAATTTAAAGAGCTGACTATTAAGCCAAGCTTTCACCCTACCTTGTGTCCAGGTACAGTAGCGATGTTTTGCTTAAGTGACATTTTAGTTCAGTATGCCTCCATTTAGAAGACCTTACCTATTGAGGGGTAAAGCTTGCCGCTCGATGATACCAACCATAACTTGTTTAGCGGCAATTCGAGGAAACGTACGCCCAGACCACTAGAAAAATTAGATACCAAAGGTCCACTTAAGGCGCATAGTATTGACTATGGTTTAAAGACTAGGTCATGTTGCAATGTTCACCGAACAAAAGGAAAAATAAAAAAATTCCATTGATGGCATGGAGATTTCGGCGTCCACACCATGACCTTGTGTCTCGAATCACATTCGAATAGCAAAAATGTGACGATTCACCGCTGATGATTCTGGCAAACAATTAAGACAAGTGCAACTAGGATTAATAAAGAAATTGCTTAGACTATTAATGAATATTTTGAAGGGTTTGAGTGAATTTAAAGATGAATATGAAATTGATTTAAAACCAAATGTCAAACCGTTTGGCATAACAACCCCTAGAGCTGTACGAGTACACTTAAGTTTTCAGGTTTAAGAAGGATAATAATGGTGAAAAACTAAGTTATTGTGCCGGTGGAAAAAACGTCTGACTAGTGTGCGCCTATGGTGCCTATTCAGAAACTTAACATACCGTGTACGGCCGGACTACTAAGAGCAGGTCTTGAGCTATAGGCATGTAAGTGAACACATAATGACGATTTGGTTCGGTACCATGGTCAGAAAGTGCAAACTTCAGGACATCCTATGCAGAAACGGTTATTGATTTTGAAGAGGGGCGTAATGTAATTATAACCTCGGTTTTCACACCTTGATATTCATAAATAGACTTAGCTGATGCCTGATTAGCAATTCGTCGACTAAATTGATCATACTGTCATCAGCGCAAGGCATTTTTGTTGTGTTTTGGGTGTCTGAACATCCCGAGCAGCTAGTATCGACTTGGATCATTACCTAGTCTTGTCATAGCCATGATATAGATTCGCATATCCGCAACACCCCAAAAGCCGGCGACCCAATGTGAGGAAGTTCAACGTCAAACGGCTACGTTACCCAAAGACGGTCCGCACATTTTCTGATAGGGTTTCGCTTAACGTCTCGAGGAATCCGTGCCGTCTGCATCGAACGGAGCAGTAAACTGGCATCACTACCAAGAGCAATCAGAGAGGGCACCACCAATTTAATGGATTTCAAACCGCCCCAAACGAAAAAACCCAAGGTTCGATGAAGAATGCAGCCAGGCAACTATAGAAAAAAATGGACGCACATAACAGCTCTGTAGAAAAGAGCAACAGCTCTAGTAGCAGAAAATAAAAGTAGAACATAGGTTCCTCAGAAGTAAAAAGAAAGATCACGAGAAGCGAATTACGAGGCCTTAGAGACGTTCTATCAAAAGAATGAAGTACGGAAGTTTAACCAAAAGATAGAATGAACATGTCAAAGCTGTAAATCCCGAACAGAAATCTGCAGGAATGGAGAAGGAAACCTAATAGTAGAACCACAGTCGGTTCTGTGAAACTGGAAATATTGTTTCTGCAGACTGTTGAACGGTGACTAGAAATAACATGCTATCGTCAGGCAGAATGAACTATTCAACCTCGATGAAGACAGGCCACCCGACCAAGGTGATGTCAGAAGACAACAATTTCCAAGCTTGAGTTTAACAAAGCCACTGGACCTGGATAGCGAGCATACATAAACTGCTCTAGAAAATCTGAGTTGACGAAGTATGTGCAACGGATAATACCTTAGCATTATTTGTCCGCTCCTTAAGAAAGAAAATCCACTGAACTGCACCAACTACAGGGGAATCAGTCTTCTCAAAATCGCATATAAAATCCTGTTTGTCGTATTATGTGAACGCGTAAAACCTTTTATAATCAGTGAGACAGGGCCCTAACAGTGTAGTTTTAGACCAGGAGAGTCCAAAATAGATACAATTTTTACATTACGGCAAATCTTGCAGGAATTGCAAATCGATACACACCACACTCATCGACTTCCAAGCCTCAAATAATAGCATATACATGGCCATGACTGGTTTTAGCATCGCTGCTAAGCACAATCAACTATGCAGGATGGCGATGGAGAATGTATACTGCTAATGCGTTTAATGAAGCAAAATAAAGTATTTGCTGTCAACGCAACACCGAACGCCTAGGACATAACGTGCTCCGTTTTCAAGTTTGACAACAACGCCAGCGCGAAAATCATGCAAAGAATCACTCTTGTTTATCCCTGCTTCTAGGGGTTAAGAACACAATTGTAAGTCCCTGTCTCGAGCAACCAAAACAGCTTGCCGCAGAAGCTTGGACACTGACGAAAGTGGATGAAAATGGTCTCGGACGGTTCGAGAGAAAGGTTTTTCGGGAATTTTTGGGTGCAGGGGCACCAACGCCCTGGACCGGAAAGATTTCGACTCCAACCCAGAGGGAAAATGCTGTAGAGCGTAACTTCATCTTAGGTGATGTACGAAAGTGAAAAGGGTTGCTATTATTCTTTCGACTCATACCGCACGAGATGTTTCCAAGTGTGAAAGAGTGGCCGTATTTATTAACAGTACAGTACCGAACGAAGTGGAACTCGCATCTGACTAATAAACCTCACTAGTTACCGTGGTCTTTGAATTCTTAGTATTATTGTTCTTGGCTTGAAATGGAAAATTATTTGAACCAAACCGGTGATGTCCAGTTACTATACACACTATACTATACTCTACCGGATCAATGTCACCTTACAGCTCGCAGAGTTGGACATAAAACCTTTTATTCCAAAACCCATCAGGGCGAATGGACCGAAAAATCATTTGTTCACCAAGGAATATTTCATTCATGTCCGCTAATGTCTGTGGTTATGTTCATAAATTCCGATGTCACCTGTACTGATTCACAACTCACCGAAACTGCGAACGAGCCAAGTAATATGAAGCTGATTTTCTTTGACCGCTAGCATATTTCCAGGTACGCTCGTTGAAGATACAGAACAACTGCTGCTAACTCTAAAGTGTTAGTCAATCCCCTGGCGAACAGTGAGAGGAGCTTTTGTACCAAAAATAGGTAAAAGATGACCATCCACTTGCTTAGATCCACATACTTATCAGACTAAACCCTGAAAATTTGCAGGACCCTTCCATCATTTCCAAGCTAATTCGACAATGTACAGCTTATTTGAATGCAGTTTTGCCGCTTTCTTGCTAGGTAACGCTCAGAGGTGGTCTTCTGAGGACTTGAAACCATGTTGAGACAGCCTTTCTCCTCTTTTGGAGCTTCCGATACAGTATCTTCAGTTACAGGGTCTGTTATGAGCATGACCGTAGGATGCGTCCGGACATCTGCTAAAAGTCAGCAGCTATTCTGCTTTCTCTCGGCATAGCTCTCTCTATTTAGCCCTTTTTCTGGCAACTTAACATGACAACGCGTCTTTCCTATGAACCTTAATGTGCTAGATGTTAGTTTTGCCACCTTGTGTTATGCTTGCTGTGTGGGTGAACATATCGTGGAGTACTATCCGACGTATGCTCGCATTGGACTTTGCGTATTATGTGTTGGGTGTTGTTACTTTAGGCACTCTATCCATAAAGAGATAGGCTTGAGGAGCTTAAATAAAAGTACACAGTAAGCCCACCGTAGATGGTTTAGAAAAGTCGACATAGTCACTTTGTAAGGGAATGGTAAAGGGAAATGCTACCTTTTGCAATCTTTCACGCAAAAATAATTAGCTCTTCGACAGTTTCAGTTCAGTTTATATGCATTTTTATTATGTTTAATTAATTTACACTTACAAGCTATACAAAAAAACGCTTAAAAATTAGCTTAATTGACTTAAAATTATCTTATTCTAACTTACTGGCCCCTGGGGGCACTCTAAGCCATTAGCTCTTCGACAGTCCACTTGTGATGGATGAAATATAGAGTTTCGGGCAAATGATGATATCCACGTTATTACCATGCTTACCGGTAAAATAATATTCAAAACACTACGCTGCATGAGTTCTACTTAAAATATCACGTTGCTACAATTGCTCCGTAAATTATCCTAACTTGCCAAACAATTATTCAGACTCGTAACTTCTCTTGGAATGTGTGCATGCGTGGCACTTATTCTTCAATTGATAAATTGCCTCCATAGAAAATTAGTTGCTACTAAAAATGAGCTGTCTGGCAATTCATTCATTCTCCATTCCTTGAATACTTATCAACTTAGTTCGCCTTTATTTTGCTACAAATCTAAACACAAATTCATTATTCAGGTCATGTCATCTATCTCCTCTTAGTCCATCAATTTTATTTCTCAATTGTCCCATTCATTTTGAAAAGCTTCCCTAATCAGATAATTCTTCAATGTTTTCTATTCTCTTTCAGATTGGTAACCGGTTTGCGGCACCCAAATGAAAATCGAGTGAAATTTACTAATTCATTGAGCATAGGTGACATGATAGTCAACAATATCCAATTGGATTGGCAGAGTCTACTCGACAAACCAAACGCTGGTAACTCGTCGGACATTCACAGATAGTTATGGCATGGACGGAGTATCATCCGACCGGCACGCATAACCATCGATATCTACAGAAGCAGCAGCACCAGCAACAGCAGAGTAACGCGTCCACCCAAATGTGGAGTAATCAATTCAACTACTACAACAGCCTGATATGCCATGGCCCCAATAAATCGTCAATTAGCCACAACAGCCAGAAGTACCAATATAACTACAACCACTCGGATAGCCTCCAATTGTACTCCAGCAGCAGCAACAGAGACCAAAATAGCAACAGAAATATCACCACCATCTTCATCATCATCATCATCGTCACAAGCGTCTAGAGCCATCACCCTGAGGAGGACTTCAAATTTTAGCTTAAGCTCATCACTCCTCGTCATCATGCTGTATGCTGCCCTCTCCGGTCAATTGATGGCCGATTGCCCGAATCTCTGCGAATGCAAGTGGAAAAGTGGCAAAGAGTCCGTTCTGTGCCTTAATGCGAATCTCTCACATATCCCGCTACGCCTCGATGCCGGTACCCAGGTGCTGGATCTTTCAGGCAATGACATCACCAGCATCCCTCACGATAGTTTTGCCAATGCAAATTTGTTAAATCTACAAAAGGTCTTCATGGCCAAGTGTCGCCTACGATCCATCGAAAGGTATGCATTCCGAAAGTTGAGCAATCTCGTAGAGTTGGACTTGAGCTACAACCTTTTGACCGCAGTACCATCGCAATCCTTCGAATCCATACCCGAGCTGAGGGAGATTAAGTTGACGGGAAATCTGATATTTCGAGTGGCGGCAGAGGCCTTCACCAGGGTACCTCAGCTTGTGAGATTAGAATTGAGTGACTGTAAAATAAGTGTGGTCGAGTCGAGAGCATTTGCGGGACTTGAAGCTACATTGGAGTGGTTGAAATTGGATGGCAACAGATTGAGTGATATACGTTCGAGTACGTTGACAGTGCTCACGAATTTACATGGCCTGGAATTGGCTAGAAATCAGTGGAATTGCTCGTGTGCTCTGCGACCGCTTAGGTCATGGATGTTAAGGGAGAATATCCCATATGGCATACCGCCAATTTGTAGATATCCATTACGACTGGCGGGAAGAACATGGGACAAGATCGATTTGGATGACTTTGCGTGTGTGCCACAGATAATAGCAACCGACACGAAGGCACATGGTGTTGAGGGGAGAAACGTTACTATGAGTTGCTATGTAGAAGGTGTTCCGGAACCCAGTGTACGATGGATGGTTAAGAATCGGGTGAGTACTCTATGCTAGCACAAGTGGCATCACATTGCGGTGCACCACCAATGATTTATGATTCTCATTTTTCTTTGTTTTTTCCTTTCTCATCTCCACTTACACAGGTAATTGCCAATCTTACAGGTGAATCATCCCCCCGAACATCTGCCACCACCCAAGGACGCAAGATGTACGTTGTAAATCTTTTGCGAAATGCCTCCAATCTGACTATTCTCACCGCCGATATGCAGGATGCTGGTATCTACACTTGTGCTGCTGAGAATAAAGCCGGAAAGGTGGAGGCAAGTGTTACTTTGGCTGTGTCACGTCGACCGCCAGAGGCGTCACTCGGTGTGAAAATCATTCTCGTGTGCATCCTGATTGCGCTGGTCTTTGTGGTGGGTTCATCGTTTGCTGCCATTTGTTTCTGCTCGTTGCGGAAGCGAAGGAAGATGCGTCTATGGAATACGCCCGCAGCTAGAACGGAGAGCTATGAGAAGATTGAGATGAGTGGTCGTGGTAATAATAAGTCACATGATATGAGGACATTCCGTTCGTCGCAAGGCGACGAGAATGGCTACTTGGGAAGGCATAACGAGAATGGGGGCATAGCACTTGTTAACACTGGTGAACCTAGACGCAATGGAGAGTACCGAAACGTGCCGACAGATGACGATGGCACCGGCTATGAGGATAGTGACAATAATGGTTGTACAAGCTTTAGTATACCAATGCAGGGTCCAAGAAAGGATGCTGGCAATTCATCATCACAGCGCTGGAAGGGGGCGACGTTAAAAAGCAGCCCACAAGAGGTTCGACGAAAAAACTCATCCGGAACAGATGCAGATTCTGATTTACACATTCCAAGGCTTATCGATATAAGGTGAGTTATCACTCTAATACACATTTTGAATGAAATTATTTGATAATGGGTTGGTTGAACAAGTTTTTAAGTATATTCTTTGGAGCTCTCATGGAGCTTCTCATAGGGTTAGGCATCACATGGGTAGTTCTCTTGTGGTTAGTACTCAGACCTTTGGAATTGCGACCCTCGTAAGAGCTTATAGAAGGGCACTTGTCTTATTTAGAAATAACTTCTTCTAAACGCAGCCTGTACTCGTATATCTAGGGAATCTTGAAAACATTGTTTAGGCAAAGCTTCGTACAGGTTTCAATGATTTGTCTGATGGGATCATCTTACATGATATTATTATGAATCAAAACTGGTGTTTCAGAAGCACAACAAGCTGTCGGGCTATATGGCAGGTTTGTTGTAACTAACTTATGAAGCTTGTCCAATCTTTTACGAACACTGATGCTCAGGAAAGCTAACTATAGCCTGACTTTATTCGTTGAGAACTACGGGAAAAATAGTATTTACAGACATAGTGCTCAGCTTCTTGATGTTTTTCAAGCCAAATCTTTAAGAGGTCTGAGTCCTTGGGACTGGTCTCCATGAGATAGATAGCGTTCGATATGTTTGTCTGGATTTATGTCGCTGTGCCCTACAGCTTGTTGCTGTATTATTATCTATATGTATAAAAGATTGTTGCAAGTGCGTTGTGACTTAATAACTCACGAACGGTCAAACTTAATTCGATCAAATTCTTAGGGTTTCATCGTATAGTTGTGTAGATGGTTGGTGAGTTATGACTTTTTATGTCAACATCTGATTTTTTCGATAAAAAAAATAAAAAAAAACAACAAAAATACTCTGTGCTGATGTCATGAACACGGCAAATACACGTTGTACCGTATACACATACAGATTGACAGCTGTCAGTGAGTGATCATGTTAACCCTTTCAATTATCAATTAACAATTAACAAAAGAAAAAGAAAAAGAAGTTAAGCACAAGTATTTTAGGGTTTAAAACAGATAATAGTCCAATATATATCAATGAGAGTTTAACTAATAATAATAGAGCTAAAATATTTAAAAATAAAATAATTGTTCATTCTTGTGGGTAACTAGGGGAGTGGTTTTTTTTTTTGAAAAAACAAGAAGGTGATAAATCTTTTAAATTAAGTTCTTTTGAAGATATTGAAAACTTAGTCAATTTAATTTAGTTTCTTTTTATTCTTTTTTTTTACCTAATAATGCCTTTTAGTAATTCAAATTGTATTCAAAATCTGGATAGTTATTTCAAAGAATGTAATGAATTTTGTAGTTTTGATAAAGAGATTTTCAGAAGTTTTTATCATTCAGTAATTTCAAAGAAAACATTTTTTATCATTCATCAAAATATTAGAAGTATGCGTACAAATTTTGATCTGTTTCTAACTCATTTAGAATCGTTTGTGAATAAGCCTGATTTAATTTTCCTATCGGAAATATGGATTTTTGATACTGAAGCTAATCTTTTTAATATACTTGGTTATAAATTTAATCCTACATGTAATAATTCTTATGCTGCTGGTGGTGTGGCTGTCTTTATAAGTGATAAGTTGGAGTATGAGTGTTGCGGCAATAACTTGAAAAGTGCCGATATGGTTAAGGTTTCTTACAAAATTGAGTCTAGAAAGTTTATTTTTATGTGCTTCTACAGGCTACACGAAAAAAGTAAAAATGTTTTTGTTGAAGAATTGACTACTCTGTTGTCTGACGAAAAGTCAAAGAATCTATATATTCTTGGTGATATAAATTTAGATATTTTATCTGATTCTGCTATTGTTTTAAATTATTTATCTGTCTTAGCGGCAAACGGTTTTGAATCGTGTTTTAGAGAACCTACTAGATTAACTCCTTCTACACAAACCTGTATTGATCATATTTTTGGTAGACTTGATCTAAGCTCTAAACTCACTATCACCAACTCCATTTCAGATTTTAAGATCACCGATCATTGTATGGTTGGTTTAGTTTTTCTATGCGCCAATATGAAACAAATTGATATGTCTGTACGGTTTGAAAAAGTTAAAGACTTGAACTACGAGCGTCTTAACCATCTTCTACTCTAATGCTTTTAACATCTTTGCTAATATCTTAAAAGCTCATGTTAGTGAATGTCTTACTGAAACCCAAAGACAATGTAAAGTTAAAAAAATTAAGCCATGGATGTCTACAAATTTATTAAAGAAGATTGCAAAGAAGAATAAATTATATATTAAATGCAAAAAGAAACCGAATAATATCAGTCTTAGACTTCTCTATAATAGAGTATGCAAGGAAGTTGCAGAGGAAATTATTGTGAACAAAGACAATTATTACACCAATAAACTACATCTAGCGAGAGGCAATTTAAGGAAAGAATGGACAATTATTAACGAACTTATAAATAAAAAACTGCTTTAAATGAACTCAATTGTGTATCTTAATCAGGGACATAATATAGTTAATCCTAGTGAAATATCTAATGTTTTTAACAAATATTTTACAAGTGTGGCTTACAAGACTCTTTCTAGTGTTGGTCGCTCTGAATCGTCGAATCATTGTGTAGAAGATTGCTTTAGCAATGAATGGAGTCAAGCCAATAGTTTTTTTTTATGATCCGATTTCTTCTTTAGAATTATTTAGGATTACCAACTCTCTAAAAAATTTTAATTCGTCTACGAGAGATAGTTGGTTTAACAATTTTATTAAGAAGGTCTCACTAAATATTGTTGATGTCTTAACGGATATTTTTAATAAAAGTATCTACAGTGGTATTTTTCCTGTTGCCTTAAAAACTGCAGAAGTAATATCTGTTTTAAAGAAAGGTGATAGTAAAAATCTAAATAACTATAGGCCAATCTCTCTTCTTCCAGTGTTTTCTAAAATCCTTGAGAAAGCAGTGAAAAATAGAATAATGACTTTCCTAGATTCATCTTCCTTTTTTTAGTAATGATCAGTTTGGGTTTAGAGCTGGGAAGTCAACAGAGGATGCCCTTTTAGAGTTCTGCTGCCTTAACTACGAAAGCCTGAACAATAAAAAATATACGGCTGCTATTTTTATTGACATTACTAAGGCGTTCGATACTGCCGATCATATGATATTCCCACAAAAGTTAGAAAAAAGAGGTTTTATGCTTAAATGGTTGCTTTCCTAATTAAACAACCGCAAACAAGTTGTAAAGATTAATGATAGTTTTAGACTATCGTTAGATATTAAAATTGGTGTTCCACAAGGCTCAGTACTTGGTCCAATCCTTTTCTTGATCTATATCAATTCAGCTATTAACCTCGATATCAAAGGTAAACAAAGGATTTGCTGATGATATAGCTTGTTCTTATTCTAATAGCTCTGCATAAGACTTATTATTATTTTTTTTTTTTATAATGAGCGCGCGCTCACGGAGTTTTAGTACCCTTAAGGTGATTGTTCACAGCGCGGGCAAAGGAAATTTAGAGAGGAAGAAAAGAGAGGTACCGATGTACATTGTTTTTAAATGTTTGCAAGTTATAACGACCAGGAAATACAGAGATCGGCAGGGCATTCCATAAGCGAGTTGTACGGCTTATCACGATATTTTAGAGTACGTCCGAAAATGGGCTTGAGGGTATACTGATGAGCATTCATAGCGAGACGGGTGTTACGGTTGAAAGTTTGAATGGGCGGAATGCTACTGGCGATTTCAGTGGAGCACTGGTGGTGGAAATAGCGATAAAACAAAGTGAGACACGAGACATTTCGTCGGTGTTTGAGGGTGTCCATTGATTGACTGATATTAGTATCGTCAATAAGTTTTATCGCACGGTTTTGAATCCTATCTAGCAGGTGCAGAGATGTTTTAGGAGCACCTGACCAGATGTGGGAGTTGTACTCCAATTTTGGGCGGATGAATGCCTTATATATTGAGGCCAGATCAGAGGGGGTAAAATATTTCTTACATCGCTTGAGGAAACCTAGACATTTCACAGCATTTTTGGCGACATCAAATATGTGGTCATTCCAACGTAAGTTGTCATTGACACACATACCGAGAATGGAAAGTTTTTCGGTTTCGACGATGCAAGTGCCATTCATAGATAATGGCTGGGTGTTTAAATTTCGCTTTAAAGACAGCAGACAGCATTGTGTTTTGGAAGCATTAAATTCCACTCTATTGATAGTTCCCCAATTGGTTATGCTGTTGATATCGGAATTTAATGAGCTTAGCATACGTTGCCGTTCTCGTACTACAGCCGAAGAGCAGGGCCGTGAGTCCGGGAACGAATATGAAAAGCAGAGAGTACTGTCATCAGCAAAGGAATATATTGGATTAGAAGTAGCAGACAAGAGATCGTTAATGAAAATTAAAAAGAGTGTCGGTGACAGAACAGAGCCCTGGGGCACACCAGCATTTATTTTGTGAATATCAGACTTGAAACCGTCCAAGACAACTTGAATTGAACGTTCCGAAAGGTAATTTCTAATCCATTGAAGAAGAGAGTCGTCGATCCCAAATGCACGCATTTTCGACAAAAGAGCCTGATGCCAAACTCTGCCAAATGCCTTAGAAATATCAAGTGCAACTATCTTGCTTTCGCCAGATTGATGTACGCTTTGGTTCCACTTTTCGGTGAGACATGCCATCAAATCACCAGTGGACCTGTTGCTACGAAAACCGTACTGCCGGTCATTGAGAAGTTTTCATGTTTCGAGATATTTCATGAGCTGACGATTTATCAGCGTTTCCATGACCTTGGAAAGAAGGGACGTAAGTGCAATGGGTCTGTAGGAGGAGAGAGAAGATGATGCGCCTTTTTTAGGGACGGGCTGGACAAATGCTGTTTTCCATCTGCTCGGGAAGTGTCCTAAAGTGTAGGATTGATGAAAAAGCTTACGCAGTGGTTTTGCCAGCGAGGAGAAACACCTCTTCAAAAGAAGGGGAGATATACCATCTGGACCAGCGGATTTATGTATGTTGAGATCTTTAAGTACTATTGCTACTACACGAGTGCGAAAGTAGATTCGTCCTATTGAAGATTCGACGCACTCGAGTGTAGGCGGAGACAAAGCACAATCTGGGAGTGTTGAGCTGGCCGCAAAGTGTGCAGCAAGCAGCTGACATCTGGAATGTCATTGTAAATGAGCGTTGTGATGGAGGATGAGGCGGAATTTCTAATGTTTTTGACGAACGACCAAAAATTTTTACTGCCTTTGGGACATTGCAGTATTTTTTGCCTCAGTTTTTGGTCGTATAGGAATTTCACACGCTTAAGAAAGGCGTTGCAGTCATTTCTGGCTCGTTTGAACTTTTTTCGCTTTTCCTCTGTCGGGTTGGTCTTGTAGGACCGAAAAAACATTTCTCTAAGCCCTCTTTACAGCTCGAGTCGTACCATGCCTTTTCTTTTGGTTTGATACTCTTCATCCGATGAGGAATAAAGGATCTCATTCCAAAGAGAATGGTGTCTGTAATCATATCAGCAGCGACATCCACGTCGTTATCGAGGAAGCATAAAGACCAGTTAAAATTCCTAAAGAAGCTGTTAAGACCGCCCCAGTTGGCTTTCTCGTACTGCCATACGGTTCTTTTAGGAATTTTTTCTCTAACTGTGTGGTCGGTGTACGAGAAATTAGCTGAAATGACACAATGTTCCGACGAGCCTAGAGGGGAGAGCACATCAATTGTGTACTTATAAGGGTGAGAAGTTAAAAACAAGTCCAGGGTGTTGGCGGTATGACTATCAACGTCTGGTATTCACGTGGGCTCATTTACAAGCTGCGTTAGGTTGTTTTCCGCAGCGAAGATCTCAACACACCGTCCTTCGGGTGTTGTCTGTCCAGAATGTCGAAGCCACCCAGAATTGTGTATATTGAAGTTGTCTGTAATAACGATTTCAGTATGAGGATACAGGGATACAATTCTTTGAATGGAGTCAGACAGCGCATCAAACTCGTTAAAGGTTGAATTGCTGTCCAGTTTGGGGCTTCTATAAATAAAGCAGTAGTGTATAATTTGGTTACGGAGATGGAATTTTAACCACATGAAGTTGAATTCCGGATTGGAACATGGATCACATTGTGGTGGAGGTTGGTAAGCTACATCACTACGCACATAAATGGCGAGACCGCGGTGAGAGAAGAATAATGGCACTAGTTCGTAGCCTTCAGATCAGAATGATCTGGGAGGTGTGGGCGGGGATCTACCTGTGTTTCACTAAGTGCCAAAACAGCTGGTCTGTACTTACAGACGTGGACGTACGCAGAAAAGTGATTACTTTTTAGCCCGCGTATATTGGCTACGTCTACCCTAAATTCCCTAGTCATAATCACAGCCAAACACAGAAAACACAAACACCGACGATACTAAGCAAGGCTGCGAAGTGGATATTCTGACGTTGGTTTACCGAATCAAATTGTTGTAGGTGTTATACCCTTACAACAATATGAAACAGTGCACCAACAAAATTTTCACTCACAACCCCGCTATCCATCAGCTGTTACATACACTCAGCCACTGCCCGTACCGTATGGTAAATACAGTAACGGGAGTGACTGAGTGCAAGCAACAGTACTTCGACTAGGAGCGGGTGAGGTGGGATACCCGCACTGTGTGATATTTTGCTTATCAGTCACTGCACTGCACTTTTTTTTGTTTTTGTATTTTTTTTTTTTTTGCTGCACAGCACACAACAATATTGCGAGTGCACTGGTGGAGCTGTGCACTCGACGGTGGTCGACTCGGTACCCAATTGCTAACATTAGCTATGACTTAGAGCAGCTGAGCCATTGGTTTTGTTTACATAAATTGGTAATCAGTGATAAAACTAAAATAATGTACTTCAAGTTGTCTTCTAATATTGTCGATTACCCACCTTTGATTTTTCATAGTGCAAGTTGTAAGCATTTATTATTTAGCCCTGTTACATGCAAAGCGACATCATCTTCTACCTTATTTAATCGGGATTTAACTTGTTCACCTCAGTGTTTTTATATAGAAAGAACTACAGTTTTTAAATATCTGGGTCTGGAAATTGATAGCAAACTGAATTGGAGTAATCATACTGCCAGTCTAAGACCTGACTTATTAAAAACTACCAAGTTAATGTACCATTTGAGGCAATTTTGTTCTAAAAAGCTGATGGAAACAATATACTAGGAACTAGTACAATCAAAGTTGCAGTACGGCTTAATCTGTTTCGGAGGAACTCATAAAAATAAAGTCCATACGTTACTCACTGTGCAAATGCATATAGTTAAAATAATCTGGAGAAAGAATCGCCGAGAAAGTAGTTATTTGCTTTTTGTAAACTCTAAAATGCTACCACTCAAGCATCTTTACTTTTACAAAGTGTTAAGGATTTTTTTCGTTAGGAGTGGTTACTCCATTGACAAAAATCCAACCGATCAGTCACTGCGTAGTAGCAATAACCATCTTGCTTTCATTCCATCTTTCAACACACATCACTTTTTGAACTTATACTCCTCTGTTACTCCAAGATTATATAATATATTGCCACTTGAAATTAGGCAAAGCAGAAATCTTGTCGTTCGAAATAGGAAAGTTAAGGAATGGCTATTTCACTTCGACCTACGAGTACATGAAATAAACCATTTAATTGGTCGCATGGTCTAATTTTGTTGAATGATTAAATGAAATTTTTTAATAATCGATGAATCTTAACATTTGTTTTGTTCCTCTCTTCACACCAGTTTATTATGCTTTGTATTTTTTTTAATTATAGTCTTATAATTGATGCATTCGACACTAGTTTTAGTTAACTACGGAATGTATCTTTTCATTTGAAAAATTATTTACTTTTTAATCTCTCTTTATTGTTATCCTATTAAGTAACTGCTTGTTTGTTTATTACTTCTGAATTTGTTTTGAATAAGATCTTGCATTCTATATTTGTATCTAATTTTGTCAATTGTAAAGTGAATAAATATATAAATGAAAAAAAAAAACAAAAACTTGTCAGAATATTATGGTGACACTGGAGCAGTTGAAGCATTTTGTTCAGATTGCGATACGCCAACAGATACTTTCTTGGTTTTCATTGATTCCATATTAGAGAGCATCGTGTATCAAAGCAACCTCTTCGCTACTACCGAAACCAAAATACTGTATTTGAAGAGAGAAGAGTTGATTGCCTTCACCTTATATGGGCTACAATTCGACATATAATTATATATAATCGTTGGTGCGTCTGTTAGTGATCGTGTAAATTCTGATTATGGTTATATTCCCACAATATATTCGTTTTGTCGGCACGGTGGTTCATAGCTGTGCTAGAATCTGATAGGTGGCGCTGTAGTCAAATTCTATTCATATTTACACAATATGACACTCCACAATCATTTAATACAATAAAAACATATCATTTTCAGATGACTAAATTATCCATTTGTGAAATTTAAAATATTTTTCAAAATTCGTGAAGTGTAAATATATTAATTGAAGACATAAAATGTGAATAGTGCTTTCTGTATTGATTTTATTAATAAATTAAATATGCTGAAAGAAAGAGCATTATTAAATATTAATGGACTCACACGGCACAATTGAAATATATGGTTCGTACGTGAAAGCAAACCCGCAGAACAACGCTCTCGAAAATTAAATGCACCCAGACTTGAAATAAAACGAGATTAGTTATTAGAAAAATTATGGGAAATATTACTATAAATAACGATGAACGGAAACTTCAAAAGAGAGAATATTTTACTGCCATGAGTTCCAATGATACCCACCGACGCACCAACTCAGTTCAAACATTTACGATTTCCCATATGTTTAGCCTTTACGATGACCATAAACAAGTCCCAAGGATAAACAAAAATATGCGGATTGTATCTAGAAAATTCGTGTTTGTTTTCACGGACAACTATATATTGGATTTTGAAAAATCATCAAATCTTTTTCTGATGAACTAACAAAAAATATTGTTCAAGATTTAGCGTTGAGATAAACTCAAAATAAATAATAAGTCATTAATCAACATTTATTACATTATAATATGTTTAAAGTTGCACACTTAATAAAATACATGTATTTATTGTTAACATGTTTTACATGAAATCATTATAGTGGGAGTGGAAGCATTTTGAACTTTCATTTCCAATATTTTATTACCAAAATATTAATGTGAGATTTCCATTTATAAAGATTTCCCATTTTCAGTCTACAGTTTTTGAAGTTATTTTTAAAAATGTCAACATTGACGTCTCATATTTAAATCTGAGATTTTAATTTCAGAATTCAATGTACGAACTTGAAGTTGAATTGCCATTACCAATATTCAATTTTAAACATCAAGCCCGTTGTCTTTCTTCATTCAAATAAACTGCAATTTACGCGCTACTACGCGCTTGGCAATTTGTCGGCTCCCTTGCTTATCGTTCACACCTCCCAACAGGTCCCTGTACGTTATGTGTTGCTACATTCTTCCAACTCAACCTACTGAATCTTATATCCTTGCTATTAAATCAGTTGGCCAATTAATTGACCTAACTGATTCCATCGATGATATCATTCTCTTTGGTGACTTTAATCTGCCCCTGCTAAAGTGAATTCCATTGAATGAACAATTATTTTTTACCGCGTTAAACGCCAGTTCATCCAAGGAATGTCTTTTCATTGATAGCATAACTGATTCAAGAATGTGCCAAGTAAGAGGCGTCCTTAATTGTATAAGCATCTAGACCTTATTTTCACTAGTAATCTTATTAACTTCACAGTAACGTTGTGCCCCTTTATCCTATCAACTGTCGACAACTTTCACCCCCCTCTTCTTCGGTCACTTTTCCATAATTCTCCATCTTCAACAACCACTTCTTCAACAACCATCTCTTCTTACAACTTCCATAAAGCTAATTTTCCCAAAATCAATACCTATCTTAGCAAATGTTATTTTGATTTTACCAACCTATCCTTATCTGAAATATTTAATTCCATTTCTCTCTACGTCCCCTTTTCACGGCATAAAACAGCATCTAACATATTTCCCCTCCATGGTACAGCAGAAGACTTCGCTGTTTACGAAACAGAAGAAACAAATTAGGGGCAGTTTTTCTTCGCACCAATTCTTATTAATACTCTAACTATCTTGGAACTTACCTGCAATTCACCCAGCTCTATAACTGCCTCTATCAGCGCTTTCTCGACACAGCGCAGACCAATCTTATCAACGATGCTAAGACATTTTATCAATTCGTCAACTACAAAAGAAAATCGGACATTTTTCCCCTCTCTCTCTCGTTCGATAATATATCATCGACCGACCCACATATTATTGCAAACTATTTTGCAAACTTTTTTAAACAGTCATTTGCAAACAACCTCTTTGTACTCGACTCCATCTATTTCAAGTACCTTCCCAATTTCTCCATTGGCCCCTCTCTATCTCAACCTTTTGATCCCACCCTTATCGAAGAAAAGTTACAAAATCTCAATGATGAATTTGTATCTGGTCCAGATGGGCCCCCAGTAATATTTCTCAAAAAGTGTGCCTCCAATCTTTCTTTCATCTGTCCCTCACACAAGGGGAATTCCCCCAAGTTTGGAAGGCGTCTTTCATAAAAAGGGATCAAAGAATGAAGTAACCAACTTTCTCACATACCTAAAATGTTAGTTTTTTATATGAAGTTCCAAGCTTTCAGTGCAAGTCACTTATATCACCCAGTTAGCACGGATTTCTAAAAGGTAGATCAACTACTACAAACTTAGTTAAATTCGGATCCTTTGTGCTTTCAGCCCTGGAAAATGGCAACGAAATTGACGTTATTGCTACAGATTTTGCTAAGGCCTTCGATAAAATATCACCTCAACTGATCCTTTTCAAATTGTCTTCCCTCGGTTTTTACTCCATATTGTTAAAATGGATATCTTCTTATCTGGAGAAACGATATTATAACGCTCGCTTTAAACCAGCCTTCTCAACCTCATTTTTAGCCACTTCTGGTGTGCCACAAGGCAGCCATCTGGGTCCCCTATTTTTTATTTTAACTATAAACGATCTTGAGAAGATTATCAAATACTGCTCCGTATCCATTTACGGCGATGACACTAAGTTCTCCAAAACTATTTCATCACCCCAAGACTCTATTCTCCTTCAAGAATACCTCGATAGGTTTTCTACTTAGTGCCTAAAAATTTTTTTTAAGCTTAATGTCTCCAAATGCCAGTCTGTGACTTTGTCTCGTAAGTGCAATCAATCCCCCTCTCGACCTCATATTCTGCATGACCAACCTGTACCCCAGGTTCAATTCCTTCGCGACCTTGGAATTTTATACGACAGAGATTTAAACTTCCGTTCGCATATTGAAGAGATAATCCTTAAAGCCAACTCATCGCTCGGTTTTATCAGACGCTGTCTAAAGAATTTTGCAACCCTTATGTGACAAGGTCACTTTACATTACCCTTGTCCGGCCCTTCCTTGAATATGCCAGCCAAGTATGGTCCCCCTTTCAGCGAATTCATATATACCGAATCGAAAAACGCAGAGACGTAGTTGACATTCTCTTCATTCATCGACTGCTCTCCGGTTCTGTCGTCCAAGTCCATATCTTCCAATTTGGGTTAAAAATAATCGGTGATCATGTCGCGATAACGCTGACCATTCACAGTAAGGTGACGAACGTTATCGTCGACGAAAAAATATGGCCCAATAATGCCGCCGGCTTGCAAACCGCACCAAATAGTTATTTTTTGTGGATGAAGTGGTGATTCATGAAGAACATATGGATTTTCACCCAACCAATAACGCATATTTTGCTTATTGACGAACCTATTGAGTCAAAACTGAGCTTCGTCACTGAAAATGATTTTGCGATGAAATTCATCATCTTCTCCAGAACCCAATCGGAGAACGTACGTCGCTTCAAATGGTCCATCGGCTTCAATTCTTGAGTCAGCTTGATCTTGTATGGGTGTAAACCAAGATTCTTACGCAAAATACGCCATAATGTGGTCTGAGCGATGCCCAATTCTTGAGAACGCCGTGGAATTGACTGATTTGCATCGTGTGCTACGGACGCTTGAACGGCAGCGATATTTTCGACACTTCGACCAACTCGTTGTCTCACTGACACGGCCACATCACACAACGAATATGTAGACTCAAATTTTTGCACTAAACTTGTTATTTCCTGTCTACTAGGGCGAGAATCACGACCAAAAATTGGAGTTAACGCTCTTAAAGTTCAGTCACCGACTCCGAATTTCGGTAGAAAATCTTTATAATTTGCAGACGTTGCTCGTTAGTGTACTTTACCATGATGAAAATGTTGAGTTTACTGAATAAATTGACAGTGACAGTTTGATGATTAGTGAGAGACTGCGTTCAAAAATTAAATTCAAAGTTGTCAAGTCCCTATTGGAAAACCCTTTACAAAAAAAAATTAATAAAAATAAAGACTGAAAAAAAATATATATATATACATATGTTATGTAAAATTATTTTCTTGGTTTTAGTATTAATTAATGTTAAAATAAAAATAAAATTAGACTGTAAGATAGCTTTGCCAAACGAGTAGAAAACTTCCAATACCATCAGTTCTACTGACTTAGATTCTCGACGCGGATATGCCTAAGTACCGGGAAAATGGATGGTGAAAACCAAACTCGCTGTCTAATTCCATCAGATGACATCTCAATCAGACCAGTGCGAGTTTCCCAAACACCACTTTTCACTAAATTGAAGATATCCTCGAGAGTGCAGCCCATTTTTGCAAATGCAGCGAAATATTGAGAGAAAGAAGATTCATAAGTGCATCCAAAACAGATCATTTCGTAGTAGGAAACCAGCCGAACAGCCAACATAAGTCGTTCATGAAAGTCCAGTAAAACCGACGCATTAGTGAGATGTAATTGGTCTTATTTATCATAGTCCTCCTGGGTAAGAAAGCCTCTATCTTCCCAAAAGACTCCCTATACTGCCAGAAAGCCGATAGCGGTCCAAGATGTGCTTATCTACTTACCTACTTTACCTACATAGGTTGCGCTACAGTTCGGAGTGAATCTGCGTCTCAAATAACAAGCCTCTCCAGTTAGCCGGCCTTTAGCTAACTGCATCCAGTTGCGCACTCCAAGTCGGTTGAGGTTCTCTACTGATACTGCGTGCCGCATAAGGTGAGGCCTCCCTTTACTGCGTTGTCATTCCGGGTTAGATTCGTAGACCCTTGGGGCCAGAGCAATGGCGTCCATTACCTCTACATATCCTAGCCATCTCAGGCAACTGATAAAGGGTTTTCTGACTAGTTCGATGCCGCTTGTATAGTTATTCGTTGAATCTTCTCCCCTAAAGCCAGTCAACGCAAGCAGGGCCGAACATTTTTTAAAGGATTTTTTTCTCTAAACTTTCGATAGAATCCATTTCTCCGCTCCAGAAAGTAGAACCGGGATGATCAAAATTTTATAGGGCCTTACAACATTGGCCTTCTTTAATTATTAATTCTTTATTTAATTTTTGCAGAAATGTTGTTGGCGCCCTACTACGTCGAAGTTATAGCTGTCGACTGTCGACATATATGTATACGTACATATTTACTTAGTATTGCCCTCATTTACCTCTAAACTAAGTTTGGCAGCCTACGTTTCAATATTAGGAACACAGACCGCCGTGTTCTGGTAGTTGCACAGATCTGCCGAAGTGTGAAGATTTGGTTGATTGTGCCTTTTTCTGGTCTGAAACTGCTCTGATAGGGACCAAGCCGGTTGTTGACGAAGGGATTCAGGCATTCAAACAATATGGCAGATAAGGTTTTGTATGTGCTCTTCCGCTCGTAGAACTCACGAGCAGCTCTCGTCCTTCGTTGCAGCGCCACTTTGTAGGCTTCTTGTGTGCTTGCACGTGCTTGCAGGCATTGTCGATACTTAGTGCTGAGAGATTTTGCGATACGCGTTCAGCGAATATTCTGGCGGTCTCTTGTCATTACCGCTTTCCTACGTTATATCTTTCCACAGTACTTTTTCTTTGTTGTGCCTTATTCGAACATTCGCTGCAGCAAGGTAGCGATCGTAGTCAGAATACTGGAGGCATGTCTTAAGTCTATCTTAATATGATAAACTTGATTTAGCGTTTCATGATCCGGAGACCGCCATGGCCCCTTATTTATATTGTGATGAGAAAACTGTGCAGTTCCTATAGTGATATTTCGTCTCGCCACAAAGTCAAAAAGTCAATAAGCCTAAGTCCGTTGCAGGACGTGGTGTCATGTAGGCTATCTAACCAACTGTTGTATCAAAATGTTAGGACGCAAGAGTTTTTACGACCCCGAAATATAAAAAAGAAATAGGTTTTAGAAATGAAACTCGCGAATGCAACTTTTTCTAGAATTTTATTTCACGATCTATGTCGTTTCAGGGGTTTATATGGACGCCCATTGTCTTGATATTCAGAAAGGTAAGATTGAATGTTTATCAAATTTTTATTGTCCTCAACCATCACACAGGCAAAGTAGCCGAATTGCATTAGGCAATTATCCACTACGAAAACCTTGAGATTCTTTCCGTTAACAGGCAGTGTTACAGTTTCAAAAGGCGGAACCATCGCAGGTTTACTCAGTTGAGAAGGGCGGGATTTTGTTGAGCCCGACTGTACTGATGGAATTTTAATTTCTAGTTTTTCAATAGGGGGAAGAGATTCCTTTGGTATCTCCTTTCCTGGCAGAGATTTTTGTTTCACCACAGCACTAATTTTAGAATCGATTTTATGATCTTTTTGATTTTCTTGTGCAGAGGAATTGCCTGTCAATTGTTGCATATAAAGAGAAATTTTTTGGTTTAATTTCTCATTCACTTCGAAGAGGAATATTTCACAGTTTGGGCTGTCTTTTTCATCGTAGACGATTTTTGCCTCGACATCTTCAAAAGATTTCAGATATTCCTTTAATTTATTATTGTCTTTGATAAATGGTACACCCTTCGAAATCGCTAATACTATGTATTGTTTTAGTTCAGCACATGCCTTAGAAATTTCCTTTAATTCGCTAAGTTTTTTTGTGGCCTCGTTGCCAAAGTGATAGTAAATAACATTTATTTCGTTTTCGTTCTTTACCGAAACCACCTGTACACGATAGTAGAATCCGTCTTGATTAAAATCAGTTATGGCAAATGCATTGCGTGATGGCATCGTTTTTAAAGGTCCAGCAGTTTTGCCATACTCATTGACAGCTTTTATGACTTCGCAATAGCCATCGTTTTCATCAGTCTCAATCGAACGATGAAATATGCGGTTGGAGGAACGGAATGCAGTTAGGAGAATTCTGGAATTATTTTTTGGAAAAGGTGATTGCAGACTTTTTACAATGTTTAATGGCCCGATCGCATTTGTATCGGGTTTGTCGAACTGCTTTTGCTGTTCCCTTGGAGTTGATCTTGGCGGAGTGGGTCTATTTTGCTTCTTTTGCGTTTGTTGTTGTTCTGATTGATGTGATTGATGTTGCTGTTGCTGTTGTTCTGGTTGATGTGATTTATGTTGTTGCGGCTGCTGTTGCTTTCGCTGATTTTGGGGCTGTTGCTGAGCCAGCTTCTGGTGATTTGCCTCTTGCTTTTGTTGCTGTTGAACTGGTGGTGACATAGAACCGGAAACATTTAAGGGGTGGCCGTGGTGTAGTGGTACTTGCAATCGCTTCTCACTCGGAGGGTCAAGGTTCGAATCCTACCCATGACAAATTTTCAAGTTTTTCATTTGTGTAATTGGAACTCAGTCAGAAAAATTCTGGGTGTGAAAGCATAACACTGACACGTAGATTTGGCTGTTGTAGAGTTTCAAGCACAGAAAAAAATACTGTGAATTATACCTCGAATCACTCTGAGTGAAGCAAAAAACTCTCGGACTCCCACCCCTGGAGAGCGAATATCGAAACCAAACATACCTGAGTTTCAAACCACTACAAAAACAATTTTCCTTCCTCCTCCCTGGCAACAGTAAAAAGGGTATCTAACCCCTTAGGAGCGCGTAAATTATAAAAAAAAAAAAAAATAAATAAATCAAAGATGTCCTCCTTTCCTATCCTGGTGTTAAAATCGTTCGTAGAAACTTCTTTGGTGGCGTCGGCATAGACACATATTAGGCTTATTTTAGCGAATTTAGCCTTAAGGCAGATTGCCATAAGGCGCTCACTTACGTGTCGGAATTTAAAGACTATACGATTAAGCACTGTTTCTTTCCCATAGTATAATATATATCACAGTTTATCATCCTCCTTATGCAAGGCACATCCCATAACAATTTTTAGATGACGGTGATATCGGCATGATAGGAGTTAAGGGCCTCTGCTAATTGTTCGGCTGCACATTGCACTGGCACTTGGCAATTTTACAAGGGTCGTCCATCGTGAATCTATTTCTATTTGAGGCCATTAGTAGGTTCGTCATATCTTGCTAACCCTTTCAGTGTAGAGTAGTGAGCCCTATGATCGCGTAGGCTAGTATTGTGCTACTAGCTGAATATGCCCTTGCCATTTTAGCCTGCATGAGTAAGAGTTAACAGAAACCAATTGGAATACCCTTCCTGCGATTTTGGGTCTAAACCACTGCCATCGTGACGCTGTCACTAGGGGGCCTACCTCTTCTAATCAGGTCTGGACCGAAGTTCGGAGGGCTCCTGACTCCGTTGATTTGAGCTCTGGTATGGAATATAGGTGGTGATGTCATAAACTTTTCATAAGCTTTTAACTGATAAAATCATAGCAACCATCAGAGGTGTTAAGTTCAGAAAACCCCGTTACGATAAAACCAGTATTTGCTCTACCCCCGCATTTTATTTGACAATTTCTTTAATGGAAGAAGCCTCGATAATTGGGCGAGGAATTCCAAGTTATAGGACAGTCAGAAGTTTCCCGATATACGTCACGTAGGTATCCATGCATGCACCAGTGCAGTGGAAATAATACACCTCTCTGCGGCAACCGGTGTTCTACTTTTTTTGTTTTGTATAGTTGATGAGTCTCCGTTTTGAAAGTCAATCAAAATATTCTGATATTCCATTCAACTGGCACAATTTGAATTCTCGATAAATTGTAGACGAGTTATTGTTTGTTTTTAATTAGAACATCTGTAACTCCTTGCAATAGTCTGGCAGTCAGGCCGAATCCCACAGAGGCCTCAAATCTTAAATTTGCACATCATTTGCATAAAGTATTTCTCGTAACTTTTCAGCATAACTTTTAGGTTGTTTGGTTGTCCTTGCGGGCTTCGTCTCGAGGACTATTTTCTTGGCATTTTCCTTTAACCTGGAAATCTTGTTCGATTAACATTTCCTCATGGCCTGCTGCTATTTCTTTGGTCAATAACTTCTATCCGTTTTGTTCACAGAGTTCACGAATAGTGCTGCCTTGAATTATTTCGCTGGATGCACTTTCGCATTTTTCACCAAATCAGCAGTTACGTTGTTGTCGGCGTGAAATTTCCTGACATCGTCTGCTTCGTGTTTTAGGGGCTAGAATATCCGCACTTGCACTCTGATTGCAACAGTGCAGTGTACGAAGTCAATGTTGGCTCTTGTTCCTTGTGTAAAATGGGGATATCAGGCAACCTTAGAGATCTCTTTATGGACGATAGTCTTTGATGGCAATTTGTCCCACCAGAAAGTCAAGTTCGTTTTAGAAGACGATGTGGCCTAAGTTTTCTAATTAACGTACCGAAGATGCTTACTTTTCCTAACTTGTCCTTCTACTTTCCTAACTATTATCATTTGTAAGATATTGTCCATATGTTCGGTCGATGAGTTCTATTAAACAATCGTTGGGGATGTCCTGATTTTTTTCTGTGAGGGCAGAAGCCCTTATCAAGCTTATGTTGATGAAGTTAGCAAATCGTAATTAGGTGTCTTTCACATGAGTGAAAACTTCTATCTACGAGTAAGTATTCATGCCACCACAAATCCTTATCCAAATATGAACTTATTCTTCGCTCTATGTCGAAGTTCTCTTTCTTTCTTCTTTATTTTGGATTATCATTCCTTTTCACGTTAAGGATGTTAGTTATTTTCGGTTTTTAGTAATCAAGGACTTCGTTCGTTGTTTGGGGTTATGTGACTTACTTCCACGCGTATAGAGGGAGATCGTTGTCTCTTGTCACAAACTGCAAGGTAACCATATCCGACGCTGTTTTCTGCTTCAAATTCAGTTACTGGGAAATCTTGCAATCAGGTATCCAGGTTTTATCCTAGATTTTAAAGGTTCTCCTCTCTATGGAGTAATATAAAACTTAGGAAGCCAAGCTATGATTGGTTTTTAATATATTACTATGCTAGCATATTAAAATTAACTGTAGAGTCCTGGTGAAGGCCCTGAGCTTTGGACCTAATACATATCAGAACTAGAGTCGATCTTATCCTTCATCGTTAACGTTTATCAGATATGTGCATAGTATCAACAAACACTCTTACCGAAGTATGCAAGTGCGTCTTTGGCATGAACATTTCTCAATATCTATCAATACTTAGCAGGAAAACCACTTACTTTTTCAATTTTTTACAACGATGATATAATAAAAAATGTTAAACCTTGATCCGAATACAAAATCTCATTCTTACCAAATCTTAGTTTGCAGTTACAAAGCCACAAATTAGTTTTTTTCACCCGCTTACGGCTCTTTATTCAGGGCTTCATTCTCCTCGCCGGCAGTATGTTGTTTAATAAGGGCGAAAGATCTGTTCATATTGATGCACGCCTAGTACTAGCTTACGGCCGGGAGAGATGTATAAACGTATTGGAAATCTAGACATTTTTTAAAGGAAGTTTACAGAATGCTTCTTCAATTTTTTCCCCAAACCGCATGTATATATTTTACAGATGTGCTAGTGGGATAGAACACTCTCGTTGGCCTACTTTTAGGTGTTTTCTCAGTCTAATTTTTGGTTATCTCTGGAGATCCATAAGGGGCGCACCTATGTCCACTTGTTTTTCTCCCAACCACAAACGATTTTGAGAGTGTTATAAAAAATACTTCTCTCTGTTTCCGGGCGCTGATTATAACAAATTTTTGTAAAGGCATTTCCTTAACCCAAGACACCAAGATACAACTTTATTTCAATATCTTCGCGACCTTGGTATTTTGTATGACAGACAAATAAATTTCTGTTCACGTCTTCATTATCTGTGGTCGCCCTCTTCTTCAGTATTCCATTCCAGCCTAGCCCCATTTCAGTTAGTTCATGTGTATAGAAGTCAGAACGTCTACGTAATTTCCTCGATTTAATCTTCAACATTTCCTCCGAAACGGCCCTTAGCTTTTTACCTCCCTATCAAAACCGCATAAGAGACGTATCAGACGTGCAGCTCTGTCGTCGAATTTTCTGCGGTCCTGTAGATTACGCATTTCTTTAACATTTCAGTTCTCTTAACACAAACTCTGGTGATAATTACATTTTATCTTACAATGCCCTTCTATCTAGTCTAGTTCCTTCTATCACTGACCCATCGAACACCTTTTTTTTCTTTTGGCAAACATTTAACTAAACATTTCTTTTCTTTTCAGCTCCACACCGGATTCTGTGGCGAGTTCCATTTCGAGTCAAGTTGACGCCGCTGCACGACTAACAGCTGGTTATGCGTGGTCCGGTGGCAAAAAGACCTCCCCTCTAGCCAAACCAGTTAATGTCGCAACGACATATATCAACGATGATGTCAATTCCTCGGTGTTCTGTTCATCACGAACGCCAGAAGTCGACTTCTTCGATAGCACATATCCCGATCTATTAGACATGTCAAAATATAGTACGAACATATCATCAACTATACCTAGTTCATCAATAGTAAGTACGACAAGTGTAATCGGTGGTGGACTCTGTACACTGCCAAGAAAGCTGAAAAATTCTGGGAAATATTTCAAAAACTCCTCCGACAGTCAGTCACCATTGCTAGCTGATAATTCCAGTAAGTACGGCAGTAGCACGCTGGGCGATGCTGGCTACCTCACTGAATTTTCCATAGGTCGACGATTTTCAGCCGAATCATGCTCCAACTTCACTGGAGTTCGAACTACTAGTCAACGATCGAATAGCTATCTTAATCTTGTACAAAGTTCCAAAGCAACTGGAGGCGCTGCTACCACTGTTCATCGTCGTAATCCCAGCCTGCCTTCCTCACCGGTACGTGAAGTCACTAATAGCTCCCATCATCAACGTTCATTTAGTTCAGCAGCTACACCACTTCTAGACTTTACCAGTTTAACTAGTCGATCCGGTGGTATTGCCCCACCAACGACATCTACTGTAAATGCCTACGATTACCATGCTGCACAGCTGGAGCGTTTCCTCGAAGAATATCGAAATCTACAGGATCAACTCTGCAAAATGAAGGAGACTTGCGACACCATCCGAAAGAAGGAAACAACACCATTTCGAGGTATCAACCAACCTCAACCTCAGTTCCCCGATCCACTGATGTACAGCTCTCCTTTAGTTGGAAGTCCACTTGTTCCCGATTGTCATACCCCGCCTAAAACTACTCTGCTAAAGAACAAGGCAATGCTACCAGGTCAACCGCCAGATCCACCACCATATTGGCTACACCGGAATGCCATGTTAAAAAGGGTCAACGACTCACAGGCAGATAGTATCTTCAAGAGCTAACTTCCGGACAATTCAGCTTATCCCTAAGGCAAACTCCTTTCTTCTTCTCGGTAACGTAACACGTTTCAAAACATACACAGATACACTTAACATACACACTTCTTCAAACAAATACAATTTTATATTTATACATAGAGAGAAAGATAAACTGAATTTAGCATAAAGAATCACCAGAGAATGTGTATAGATAAAAATTTATTAAAAAACAAGAAAAAAAGGAGAAACATAAATTTAATTACAGATACACTTTGTATCTTAAAAAATCACTTTTCCTTCCTCCTCTTCAAAAGACGGTGATGCTGCTAACAGTGATTACGATGACGATGATGATATTATTATGATGAACATGATGACGTTAAATTAGTGTTTCTTCTTATATAAATTTTATTTAAGAAGATAATTAGTAGAAAATGCAAATAGAAACAATTATATAAAACTAATAAAAAATTATATAATAAATAAAGAAAAATAATGTGAAAAAGATCATTTAGACGAATAGAACTAAAATATGCTAAATCAAAGATCATAGTGTAACTATTGTAATGTTAGGGAAACTTCTCAATTAAGCATATTTAATAAAAACTATAACAAAAAAATACAAAAATGAAAAACTTTAACAAACATAAGAGAGATTGAAATATTTTTTTTTCTTTTTTTTTATATATATTCGTAAAAACTCTTACACCTTTGACACCGTAAATAAATAAATCTTCTAAACATTAATTGAATTAAAATGGCTGATGGTTAACACAATTTAAATTATTACGAATATTTTTGCTTACTAGGTTTACATTAGGCCGGACGGGTGTTGGGCTCAAATAATAGGCCTTTCCTTAGCCCGAGTGCAATATCTGAGGCGCAAGGTCTTCCTGCACAGAGTTGACCACCCTCCAGAGTGCATTAGAAGATATTCCAGGTGGTATTCACTCGATCACCGAACTCAAGCGATGGAAGGCGATTATTTGTAGCCATTCTGACCAGGTCAATATAACCAACGCAACTACAAGTATTTTGGTTCGCTTCAGATAAAGTATATGCTTCGGCGGTATTGGGACGAAAAGTATATTTTACAGTGCTTTGTCGATTTGAAACAGCGATTGACAATATGGAGTCATTGTTTGCATTTACAGCAGAGCCAAGGGAGACAAAGTCTTTTACCACCTCAAAGGCGAGTGGTGCCCTTTCCTCTCTTCAACACCTCTAGTGGCCGCAAACATCCCAGTGACTGATTTCGTAATACTCGTAATTCTCGACAGCGAATGTTAGTGGTTATAAGGACTTTTAAAATATTGTAGGACACGCACTACGCACTGTGTGTCTTTAAAGTATGAAGTTGAAATCATCACGTTGAAATCAAATGCCTCGGTGATGTCACTATTGACCCAGGGGTGACAAAGGTTGGTTTGCTTTTATAAAACTATTCTCTTCAAAAACTTTCATATGCGGCCTTAAGATCGATAAATAGATAGTGGGTATCCATTTGAAGTTCCTGCTTTTATCCCAAGAACATCCGGTCAATTGTGGAATTGCCATTCCTGAAATAAGACAGTGAAAAGTATTGAAAGGGTTTTTCAATAGGGACACAACAATTTTGTATTTTAATACAAACGCACTCTTAAACTTTTTCTACGATCTGTCAATGTTAAAACGTCAGTCAAGTGCTACATTTTTTGTTATGGTGAAGTTCACGAGCGTGCAGAGTTTGGAAATTATGAAAAATTCTGAGGCGGTGGTCGTAACTATAAGAACGCTTACTCCAATTTCGGTCGTAATAATCGTCCCACCAGAAAAACTGTGCATGCTGTAGTGGATAACTTCGAGTCAATATATCTACTATTGAACGTTGCCGTGCAACTGAGACAACGTACCTGTCAAAATGAGTAAAGTCAGTGGATTGCACGCCGTCCACAGGAATTGGGAATCTCTCAGTCCACATATTGTGGCGAATTTTGTGTAAAGATCTTATCCTACATCCTTACAAAATTAAGTTAACCGAAGAACTAAAGCCTCTTGATCATTTGAAGTGCCGAAACTTCTCCAATTGAGCTCTGCAAAATTTTGAAGAAAATCCTCAATTTCATCGAAAATTCGTCTTCAGCGATGAGGTTCATATTTGGGTTATTGGCTTTGCCAATATGCAAAATATGCGTTATTGGACAGCTACAAACACATATGTGCTTCAAGAGACTCAATTGCATCTACAAAAAGTGACCGTGTGGTGTGGATTTCATGCCGGGATCATATTTTTTGGTCGAAGAAAATGACCTCCATGTAACAGTGAATGGAGTTCACTATAGTGCCATGTTGGAGGACTATTATTAGCGAGAATGGAATGGACTTGACATGCTACACAGCTGGTCAAACAGTTGATCCATTGAAAGGGAAGTTCGGTAATCGTGTAATCTTTCGGCCGAAGGGCCACCTTGCTCATGCGATTTAATGCCGTTGGATTTCTTTTTATGCCGGTTCATCAAGTCGTTGGATTATTAGAACAAGACAATAACGTTAAGAAGCTCAGGAATAATATCGAACGCGAAATTACCAACGTTTTCGTTCGAGATGTGTGGAAGAGTGGTGGAAAATTGTATACAAAAAATCGATCGCTGCAGACATGCTCCCGGTGGTCGTATTGGCGAGATCTAATTCCATGCTTCCAAACAATGGTTTTGCAGAGCGCATCTTGCTTCTTTCTTTTTCTCCTGAAAAGCCGGCTCTACCTTATATGCTTCTTGTTTTGGGCTGACCAACACAATTTGTTAAGTCAGGGGTTTTATTGTAGTAGTCGGATGGGACCGACTACGAACTGTAATAACTCGCTGACAAAGTCGCCACTCGTCTTCTGCATTTGAATCTGGCAGCAAAAGACTGCTTGAAAGACTTGGCATAAAATTTCTTCATTCATTAGTACTTCTTCTGTGTTCAGTCGTCCAGAATATTCCCATTCGCACCTTGTCGATGACAAAATAGTGGTCTGATACGATGTTGGCTCGAGAAGTTCGATCATCCACAATTCAAGAGCTTTGTGTTGCTTCGATAACAATCTGGGAAATCTGCTTGCTGTTGTTGAGGTGTATGAAATGTGTGCTAGCTATGATGACATTTTGCCAGAGTGTGAAGCCGACTAGTCTGAGTCCATATTCGGAACCGGTGTCGTATGGGTTATATATTTTGTGCCAAAATATGCTCTCCTTTCCTGGCTTCACGTTAGAATTAGAAACGACCAACCTTAACGTTTTTCATACTTTTGGTCAAGGAAATCAGAAAATTTATCATTTGCAAGGTCGTCCTTTTCCTCTGTGAGCGCATATCAGGCTTATATTGGCAAAAGTGACCTTGATGAGGATTGTAAAATGCCTAAAGATGAAGATGTTTACTTTCCTAGTTTTACTACTCACTACAAGTCCACATCCACATTGGGGCTGCAGCTGCTACCTGGAACAATCACCATACAAGGTTTCATAGGTCTTCATACTTCTTTTGCCCGCCACATTCCATTGCACTTCTTGGATGGCCGTGATATCCACTTTGTAGCGGTTTCGAGCCTCTGCTAATTATTCGTATACATGTGAACTGTAAAGAGTTCAAACATTTCAGGTGCCGCTTTGAGGTGCTTTGTGGAAGAAACTGAAAATGCCTCACTTATTTCATGGAGATTCTTACTTACTTACTTAAGGTAAATCCGAGACGGACCTGGGCTTCTGCCAACTGGAAACTGGAGGGTTTCTTTTATAGATACCCCTATGACGAGAAGTCGGTTACACCGAAGCCAGTAACCCATTTGGGGATGTGGGCCACCGTCACCGTCCGCCACCATCTCTTTCCCAAGACTCTGACCTCGTGTCGGAAATCCCTGCCGGCCTGATCTCCAAATATGATGAAATAGCCGGGATAAGGCCTCATTTGTTTCATTCTGGGATTTACTTCACCGTTGATCCCGTCTGGGAAATTCTTCCACTGTTCCGTTTATAGTGCTGATATTTTTGTCTACTGATCAGAACTGACCTTCATAAATTTGGCAAGTTGAGTCCGGGTAGACATCGACCAGTACCCGATGATTACCACTTGAAAGTAAAATATTCACAATTAATGTGTAGAAAGAGTTACAACACTGGGTATCTCCAGGTTGACACCTCTCAGTGCCTAACCTGTTTCAGCAGCACCCAACCATCATGGAGATTAGAATTCTTAAATTTGTTTCGGTTTCGAGGATCAGATTTTAGTAATGGAAATGCTAACCCTCTCTATTTAACCGCAAGAGCCCTATACCATTTAGCGAAATTGCATAAGCTTACATAGTTACATCCGCAATTGGTTAATCTGTGTTGAACCCTCAGTTGCATGTAATACAGATACCCAATGTTCTATGGAAAACTATTTCCTAATTACCTTCATTTATCATCGTACATTACTTAGTAATTTGACTGATTCTCTCCCATCGGGTAAACACAATCAGGTTTTAGAAAGTTGATAGCTCTTGACGCGTGCCATTGCTCACTATTCCAACTGACCGATACCATACAAGACCTGATTTCGATGAAATAAATTTCGATAAGTGAACCTACCCCTAAGCTGTTATAAACAAGTTGCCTGCCACTTGTGACCTCTTATGACAGTAATCGTGACATGGAAACTCGCTCAATCAAGGTCATCAAAAATTGATGGACGCTTTCTAGTTTAGTTTGTGTCCCATACCTTTGTGACTAATTAGTTTTCATGGCGTTCACTATTACGAAATTCACTATAAAAGACTCATCGCAAGCCATAATGTCACATCAGTAACGATTCGTTCATTACACAGTCAAGACTTTTACGAGTAGATATTCCTATCCAAATCGTTCAATTAACTACCACCATGAAAGTAAGTGTCCCACTTCAAACGGATGCATCCAGGGTTGATTTCAAATTTATATTTTTCAATTTCTATTTCAGTTCGTTTTTGTTGCTGTCGCTGCTCTTGCTTTGACTATTGTTACTCAAGCTTCAGTACTTCGTTTTGCTGGAGATGGCTTCACTCCACTGTCATACACTGCCACTTATGGACCTGCATTGGCTCTCCCGTCACCTTATTTCTACCCCTCAGCTTCAGTAGTCCCATTATTGCCAGAGCCCATCTTCGCTCGTGGTGAAGGAGTCTATGTTGCTAAGACTCCTGGTTCTGAACATGTTGCTCCATTGCCAGGACACAACAACTCTGCTTTGTCCATCAATCTTTAATCAAATCCAGGAATTTTCGTAAGCGAATGAATGACCAGATACACGCTACTTATGCTGATACCTCAAATACATTTAGACTTTTAAAAATATGTACTTGTTTATTTTTTTACAGCTTTCTAAAGATTTTTTTATCCTTCACCTGTTCTCTAGACCGATGCATTATTAGAGCTAAAGTTAGTCATTAAGAAGAAGTAAACCAACATTCATTTCACTGCGCTTGGCTTATAGTGGTGCGAGATGACGGATTCCATAAGGAGTCTTATTGTTCTAGCGTTATTTTTGTGCACCTGGTACTCGTTGATAAAGCAGTCTGTAGATCTTTTCGACATAGAATGGTCTCTAAAGGAAGGGTAAACTCTATCTTCTTTGACAGACATTTAGAGTTGATTTCGTTAAGAAGTGTCCTCCAGGTAATTGTACTGCTTGCTACAGTTCATCATATTGAAAGATTGTGCCTCCGGCATTGGCTTGTTAGTTCCGAACAACTCTTTCAAGTACGATGTTCATGACAGCGGGTCACTTTATCTTTTTTGACATCACAGATCTCAGTGATGGAGCAGCGAACGTCCTGCCCTGACATATGAATTTGGCAGGGATGCCAAAGCTAAACATGGCTCTATATAGCTCTCTATAAATGCAGTCATATGCGGCCTTAAAATCGATGAAAAGATGGTGCGTATCGGTTTGTACTTCTCAGTTTTTTAAAGGATATGATTATGGGTGTGAAAATTTTTCCAATTTTGGACTTTTCTGGAATGAAACCACACTGATACTGAGATTCCATTTATCAGGCATACACTCTTCTGACCAGATCTGAGAAATGAGTTGGCGTATGCTCTCCATATTTCCAGCAGCTTTGAATACTTTAGCCGGTAAGCCGTCAGGTCCAGCAGCTCTGTTGGATTTCAGCTTAGATATTGCTATCCTTAGTTCGGTTTGGTCAGGTGGACAAAAGATTTGGCTATCATCGTCTACGTTGAATGGTCTATTCAAAAAAAATAAGTTTTTGCATATTCTCTGCACCGACTGTGAAACTAGTTGTTAAGCAGGTTAAGTTGATATCTTCTCATGGTCCCAGCAAACCGATCAGACTCTAAGGGATCTTGAATTTTTCTTGCCCCAATCAGTCATTCCATGACAGCATAGTTGTCGCTCCGGACGTACATATGTACATACTCCTACTGTTATTCCTCTTTTTCACAATATGATGCATAGCTGTTTCGGTTGTGTAAATCGCAGATGCGCCGGTAGTTTATTCCTTTTATAATCATGAAGGTACAAGAACCATTTTTTCACCGCACAATAGTTTAGTCAAAGCCATTTCTGGACTCACGGAAGCTTGAAATAACTGCAAAGTCGTTGTCTTTGTCTTAAAAGGAATGTCGGTGTACTTCTGGTAGATCTGGGGTATGTAACTAGACACATTCGTTTCGTGAGCCCGTCTTAATCAAGTCATTTGATTCTATATTCACATTTTAATGCAGCGAATTATATTATTCGATACCGACGAGCATGCTGATATAACCATCGACACTATTTTCTCTGGAATGGGATTCTGAATTCCTCATCGGATGAAGGGTAGCAATCCAAAAGAAAAGGCGTGGTAGGACTCGAGGAAAACCGAAAAAAGTTCAAACGAGTCAGGAACGACTGCAACGTATTCTTTAAGCTTCTACAATTCCAATACCACCAAAAACTGAGGGAAAAAAGTATTACAATGTCCCAGATGTAGTAACAATTTTTGGTCGTTCGTCAAAAATATTAGAAATAGGCCTCATCCTCTATTCCAATGCTCATTTATGATTACATTCCAGCTGTCATTCTCTATATGTATGTCACTGACAACTTAGACAACTGGAGTCGCTAAAAATGTTGCGAAATGACTAAGTTTCCTGAAACGATGTGAGCAATTTTTCACACCCTCTGAACTGGCCTCAATATTTAAAGCATTTACCCGCCCAAAATTGGAGTGCAATTCCCACATCTGGTCATTGCACTTGCTAGATTAGATTCAAAATCGTGCGAGAAAACTCATAGATGACGCCAATATTACGCAGTCAATTGACACGCTTCAGCACCGACATAACGTCTCTTGCTTCATCTTTTTCTATCCCTATTTTCACCATCAGTGCTCCACCGAAATCGCCAGTTCCAACCCTCAACGGCAACCCTCGTCTCACTATGAATGCTCACCAGTATACCCTCAAGCCCACTTTCGGACATAGTCTAAAATATCGCGATTCTTTCCTAAACAGTAAAATTCACTATGGAATGCCCTGACGAGCTCTCTATTTCCTAGTCATTATTACTTGCAGACATTTAAGTAAAGTCGTTACATCCTTCCCACTATACGTATATCGCATTGGAAATGCCAACAACACGCTTTTGGGGAGACAGAAAAAAATATGCATTCAATTGAAGCTTGGAAGAAGTTGGAAGCTAACATTCGTCACTTCGCGAAAACTACAGGCGGTGCATAAAACCGTGAGAAAGTCGTCATTGCCGTCGTAAGAGTCTTCTCAAAATTACATTTCCCTAACCTGAGAATTGAAAAGCGAATTCAACTGATATATACCCTATTTGAAAATAGGACTTCGTAAGCTACGTGGATAGATATATGATAAATGCGTGGCTGTCTTGATATTTCTCAGGAGAATAATCTATAGATGGCTTACAAGCATCCTTACGGTCCCTACTTCCTTGCTAATACCATACATATTTAGCTGATGAAAGCCCACATTTCCCTGATGTTATTCTGCCTAGAAAGCCACGAATAAGTATACTTAGAAGTTTTTTGTTGAAGACGTTGGTTTTAGACAGTTTTTGTTGCCTGCAATATTGTTCCAAAGCCGCTAATAATTTTAGTTTGATGTATACAACCCTGTGCTAAGTTATGGAAGTATACCCGGAAACCCATAAAACAATTCCACCTTGCCCTAAAAAAAATATGTAAAGGATATCCTGTCCCAAAAAAGATCTCCAAATTTGTATAATCCTACTAAATTCAAAAATATGAGCTCGTGTACCTATATTTTGCCCTCAATAACATGAAGTCGGCCTTTGTTGGCCAATTTCGAACGCCATGTGCTGGAGCTTTAATATTCATCCGTTCTACATGTTACTGTCGTTCAAGCCGTTGAATTCTGTGCACCCAGGGCCATAGATCACTCAAAGCACCTTTTGCTCGAAACGACCAACTGCCTCTTCAGCAATTTTTGATTAAGTTCACGCCTCCGATTCATAAAGAATAGTTTGGATGATCAATCTATCACAGGGCTCTTCTACTCAATTGGGCGATTGGCAAGGTCACTCTTCCAATTATCTCTGAAGCGCTGTCATTGTTTTTATAAATAAACCACAGAGCCTGAATAGACAGAGTTCTTGACGAAGTTATTTCTGCTAATTGTGACGTTTGGTCCAAGTCGTCGACGTTGTGTGTCTTTCCTCAATGAAAGTATCTACTCGTATATATGTTGCATTTCCGTCATTTACCGCCTGTCGCCACTTCTACTTCAGTACTTGCAAATGCCCCGCAGAATGGAAGTCTGCAAAATTAAACATGGACAACTACAATAGTAGTGCAAACGCAGTTACGAACATGGAAAGACACATTCTGCCATTGTATACCGCAGACAGCCAAAATGACCTATTAACCTAAGACGAAGACCAAGTTATGGAAGCATAATCGAAACTAATGTCTAACAAAGCTGCAGGCGCCGATAGACTGGCTAATGTAAGATTTAAAGCAGCTGGAGATGACATGGTTGGGAACATATGACAGCTTATCTGTCAGATATGTCAGAGGAATGCATGCTCGAAGCATGGAATCTCAGCATCGCTTGTCCGACCCACAAGAAAGGATACTTTGTTAACTGCTCCATTTGTAGAGAAATAAGTCTCCTAGATATCACCTTTAAGATCCTTTCTACGTCTGTGACCATTCATATATAATCTGGTTGGTCTACTCGTATATCAGTGGGGTTTCAAACCGGGAAAGGCCACCATTCATTCACACTATTGCAGATCTTGGAAAAGACTGGGGAATTTCAGGTCGGAACACATCATCTATTTATCGATTTCAAAGGCGCGTGAATAGTGATGATCTGTGCAACGCCGTGTTAAGGTTTGACCTTTTAAGTCCGTATAATAGCTTGAGTACGCTGATGACAATGGTGTGATTCGCTGTTTCTTTGGCTTCAAGAGGCAATTGAGTAACATAGCCCTCTCTCGTAAGACCAAACTGGCTTTATACAAGACCCTTATCATTCCGGTTCTGCTCTATGGCTTGTGATTTACGGTTTTGTTTATTTTGACGGGGAATGAAGGAGCAGAAGATCCAACCAGGAATTCTACGGGCTATACAGCGACATCAGTCTAGTCAAGGGTCTACGACTCCAACACCTACGATGGCTGTGACATGTTGTTCTCTTCGATCCTAACCCAAAGCGACCCTGCAATAGGGGATGTTAATTTCTAAGAAACCGCACGCAACTGGAAGGCAATCAAAACCTACTTTGAACGCGACACTGGAGACGGTAGATCGAGCTAGCTAGAGAGGCTTATTGGTTGCTGACCAGGTTCACACCGGACTGTAAGGCCACGTAAGTAAGAAAGTGAGTAAATGTTTCGCAGACTTTACTTGTACAGACTTTTGAAATTGTGTGCCTTTTGGGTTGGCGAACTTCGTTTAATAATCTCAACTACGATGATGAACAAATCGCAATAGAGTAGATCGCGTTTTGACATCAAAGGTCTCGATGAAATAAAGAGCTATGAGCTTTCTCGATGGTAATCATGTAAAACCGGAATGTGAGTCCCACAGGTGACTTTATATAATTTTTCCCGATATACACTGTCATAGACGGCGTTAAACAAATAGGTAGTGGGTGAGGATTTGGAACTCGAATGATTTTCCAAGATCTCCCAGGATGATGATGAAGTTCCATTCCTAAAGAGACACTTCTAAACACCTAATAGATTTTAGGTGATAATACATCATAACAGAGAAGAATATTTAGGTGAGGTTGAGGGGACTACTGTCTGTATAATTGACTCAGACTAGACATTTGCCATACCTTCGTCTGACTATGATTTCAAAATCTCAGGACCAAGTAGAAGCGACCAAAATTTATCGTCTGAAGAGTATATTTTCGGAATGAGAATTAATAAAGTTTCGTTCCGATCCTTTAGTCTTTCAATGTGACTTCTAAATTTGTTTTTTTAACTCTTATTTTTAAAAATAGTATTTTTGAAATTGATCGTTCCCATCAGCCATTTACTCCATCCAACATTCTCAACCAAACAACCCCACATCGAACGGATGACATCCCATACCATTCAAATGAAATGAAAACTCAAAAACTAACTGTTGGTTGTGTAAAAAACTAAAACAATTGTAAACTTAAAAGAAATAATTATTAATTACAAAACAAAAATATTAATCTCTCCTCATATGTAACATATACGATTAAAACAAAACCAAAAACCAATCTAACTATTGTATAAAATCCCATTTCAACTTTTCACTATTTAAAAAAGGAAACGAAAAAGAAAAAACCAAAAAAACCTACATAAAACCAAAAAAAAAAAAACAGGATCATGTAATAAAAATGACGGAAAAAAATTGTTTTGTTAATAATAAAAAAAAAACATGAAATAAGAATATTGGAAGGAATGATGGTTTCTGTTTGACTAAATTATTTTTGCTTCGTCCTGATTTATTCACAGCTGCCCTGAGATATGAAGGAACCAATTTCGTGCACAATTGAGCTGATTTGAATTATATATACAATATTTTTTACTTCCTTTCATCAGTTTCCTGTATTGTGTGGGAAGGGAAAATTATAATTTTTCACAGCACGTTTTCGTGGTTCGGAAGATAATGATACACTTCGGTGCTTTCGCAAAAACCATTTTACTATTCAGGGTGTATTTCTGGATGTATCTTTTGGAATGTCTTGTATACTTTATGATTTTTTTTCATATTTTTTACGCTTTACATTTAAAAAGGTGAATAGTATTTGGTAATTTTTATTTTATTGTGAGAATTGTATGATAGTCTGGTAGATGGGCGAAGGAAGTGACACGATGAATAGTGAATGAATGCTGAGGTAAAAATATACATCATGAACTTTTATGGCTGGATAGCGATATGTAATTTCGGGATCTTTTCCTTAATCTGTAGTAGGCGGGTACACTACCCACTGCGGATTTTTTACGTACTGGTAATGCATGTATTTTTTTAGCTCTACAGTGAAAGCTGCTTAGAGGTAGGAGTATTTCGCACCTCATTTGCAATTAATTATTATTATTATTTTTTTTTTATTTATTCATTTACAATTTACAATTTTTTAATTCAGGAGAATAGTTAGTGGCATTTTTATTAAATATACAATGGAGATAATGCCACATCCATTTTAATTATTTTCATTGTGCGGTGAACAAGAAAATTAGCGTTTTAAGTTTAAATGCTAAAATATCATATGAGTTCATAGTCAAAAAAAAAATTCAATAATTCAAATAAATATCCAAGCAAGAACAAAACAACAAATTTTCAATTTCATCTACTCGTATATTGTAAACAAGGAGCCACGTCTTGATTTTTTTAAAAATATAAAAGAGTTCATAATGTTTCGTATATTTGCAGGAAGCTTATTAAATAACTTGCGGGATACGACAGAGTAGGAATTTCTAAAAACTTTAGTCTGAAAAGGTAAATTCCGTATAGTACAAGAACTGCTGCCTCTTAGGTTATAGGATCCAATAATAGAACTTCGCATATAACCACTTCATATAAAAAGGATTTTTAGAACTTCGTAGTACTATAAAATAAGTGTCGTTCTGACAATATCTTTGTTTGACGAAATAACTCCATAGAATGGGCAAAGCAGGTAAAACACATTTCTGTCGGACAATCAAATTTTGCGGTTTGTTGCGGTACGCACCTTTCCTACTATTCCGTAGTACACGGTTTTTAAAACAGCGTTGGAACAAAATTTTCTCAAATTGTACAAACATCGAATTGTTGATAAAAAATTCTGTTTTAAATTCGAAACATGGTCGGTCCATTTTAATTGTGACTCCTAAATATTTCAAGTGTTTTACAATGTCAATTCTAAAGCAGTTGTTACGGTCAAAAAGAGACTGAGAACTAAGTCTTGTGCAAATTTTCGTCAAATAATTTGAATCTTAAACAACCAGTCGAATGAAAGGTAATATCAATATTAGAAAATACTCAAAAAGTCAAGGCTAAAAAACCATTAGTTTAGTTTTATCGCTGACTATAAGTTTGTGTTCCATGACCGTAGTATGTGGACATCATAATTGATGTCGCAGATTAAATTTAGAGGATTTACTGCATCATACCCAATCACAAGATCATCCGCGAAAGCTTTAACTTTCCCAACAAAAGGTTGCTCAAAAAAAGAATTTACAGAGATTAAAAAGAAAATCGGACCAAGGACAGATCCTTCAGGTACACCCAAATTAATATCTTTCGAGTCTCTTAGAACATTATTAGCTTTTACTTTCTGACTTCGATTATCTAAATAAGTTTCGAACCATTTGTAAGTACGACCACGAAAACCAGCATTGAATAGCTTCTTTAAAAGAATACTATGACTAACCATATCAAAAGTTTTGGTTACATCCACAAAAATAGACCATGCGAAAAAACTGGTTATTCCAAGTATATTCCACAAACTCTTAAGGATTGGCCTTGCGATTTATTGATTGTTATTGCAAAAGCAAGACGAACAGGAAATTGAAGACATTTAAAATCAAATGGCAAATCATTTGGAATCATTTGAATTCATGGAATTAAAATCTCTTCGCCTTTGAATTTGTCCTTCAATATAGTTGCTTCGATGACATTGGGCATTAACCTTTTCACTGTGACTCTGGTACCATTGCAAAGTTTTGGTTGATTGATGTTACGCAGTATAATTATCATTGCTCCAACTTACTTCAACTGCAAATTGTGTGGTGGCAATCCAAGCAAATCAAGTGAATTTAAAAATTCAGTCGGATAATTCACGACATCATCTTGATTTGTAACGCTGTCTACTGACTTATATGACACAACATCTCCTGGTATTTTTCATAATATGATCGCATTCAATTCATTGACATCTTTATTTGTTGATGACAAAATTGCTCTATCGCGATTTTTGTAATGCTGTACAACGTTCAACATCAACAGCAATTACACCATTTCCAATTTTCAACAGTTATCTGGAGAACTCAACGGCTGATGGATCGTTTTACAATTGAACACGCACTTTTGTTTTCAATGTGAGTTTTGTCTCATGTCTCCACAAATATGAAAACTTCAAGCAAGCATACAATTCATCGGCTGGAGTGGATTTGGATTTGGCTATAACTGGCAACGTTTGTCTAAAATCTGCAGATAATAATACCAAAACACCACCAAACAATTCTTGATTCCCACGTAGATCTTTCAATGTTCTATCCAGAGCTTCTAGTGATCTTTTGTGAGCCAGGGTACACTCATTCAATATAATAAGACTGCATTGTTGCAAAAGTTTGCCCATTCCAGGTGACTTTGAAATATTGCATGTGGGTGTATCGTAAACTTACATGTTCAATGCCAAATTGAGTGCTGAATGCGCTGTTCGACTGCCATTCAATAGAGTGGCTGCAATGCCAGAAGAAGCCACAGCTAACACAATTTTGTTTTGTGGTCGTATTCGGGCTAGAAGCAATGAAATCAAGAATGTTTTTCCAGTACCACGAGGCGCATCCAAAAAATACAACCCACCGCCATCATTATCAACAATTTTATTGATTCAATATTCCAGCGTCTTCTTGAACAAATATATTCAATGCATTACGATCATATTGTCGTTCACGTTGCAGATCTTGATTGAATAAGGCATGCACTGGACGATTTGCAATCATTAAACACATATTTTCGATCAAAATCAATACTTCATTGTAAATTTCCGGTGTGAAATCCATCTCTTGATTGAAAGTAGTACGACGCACACGATGTAAAATATCTTCTGACATATCGTCTCGATACTTTGTCCATATTTCATTCAATTGGATTGGCTGGAAAACATGTAGCTAATATGATCGCAAACAAAGTCCGTATTTGATTTGGATTGGCTGAAATTGCTGCGTCGGCAAGTATATTATCCCAATGCGTATCATTTTCACGATATGTCGCACACACTCTTTGATCAACTGTTGTAGGTAAATTTTCAAATGATGTTGGTCCACGAACATTGATCAATAAAAAACGCAAATAAAAGCACTCGGCATTGTTCGGATGAACTGTGTAAATACGACCTACTGAATCTGTTGAAAATAAATTTGGATTGCCTTCACCTGCTGTACCTTGTTTACGTCTTTAAAATTCTCTTTTCGACGCATTCCATGTAAAATATGTTGGCACTTCAGCAGGTAGCCACGTTTGAGCAAATGTATCATTTTGACACAATTTGAAAAAAGCAGTCAATGTTGTATCTGGTTGTGGTGCTGATCTTCGCGATGCACTTGCTTCCGTAAAATACACACGTAGGCCATTTTCGAGATGGACTGCCAAATGAACAACTGAAGGATGTCTTTCATGAATTTGGAACGCAAAAATTCGCCATATCGCCTCGTTACTACTTATATAGCTCCCCATTTGATATTGATGTATTTCATCGTTCCGACGTATTTGCAAAGGTATTTAATCGATTCGAGCGAATCGCAATATTCAGCATTGATATGGGCTTTGAAAACTTTGGACAATAATGGCGAATATGCAACAATCCAGCGATTATCAACTTCAACGTCCACATTTCCCACATTGATAATTGTTGATCTGCCGTTGTCATCAGTTGAGCGACGACGGTACAGTGGATAGCCATTATTGCCTGTTAAAGTGTTCGAATCCAATGCTCTTGGATGTCGTTTCGTACACTTTCCATCAACCATACACGGTGAATTCGGATTGTGCTCGCCACATGGTCCGTGAATCATATTGTTTACGACAACATCAAACAAATCTGGATCAGGTGCTTTACCAGGTATTTTTGCTGATATGATACTATCGATTTCTTCAGGTCTGATTTTATTCACCAGCCAAACCAAAATATGAGCATGTTGCAGGCCTCTCTTTTGCCATTCAAAAATTCTCCAAATACTTGAACTTTGACGATAAAATCTATCAAAAATTTAAATTTTTGCTTAAATACGAGTGCTGTTATATCGTGACGATCTTTCGGCGTTTGGCCGTTGAACAAATGATTTTTGATTTCATCCCATTGTGGATTACATGTTGAATGTAATAAATAGATCAGGTCGTCCATAAGATCGCACATTTGTCATTGCATCTTGGGCATATTCGTGCATATGGCACAGGTTCTGCCTGCATCAGCTGCATTGCCATCATTGTCATTGTCATTTAATTTTTTTCCCATCACGGAGCACACTACGTTCTCTTGGTGTATACTCTCAAAATCGCTCTATACAACTGTTGTTTGTTGGGCGACTAAACGTTCGAACTGTTTGTCTCCAGTGGCAATGCAAGCTCTACATCTTCTTACAAATAATCTGGTAATAAGACGGACATATCTTCTGGAGTTGATGTCTTCAACGGCTTCTGCAATTTTTTGGCGCAGCTCGTTTAAATTTTCTATCGGCTTAGAATAATTTTTTTCTTTTACTGCTCTCCAGTAAAAAAAATCGAATGGATTTAAATCAGGTGAACGGGCTGACCACGAAATTGTTCCAGACCGCCCTATTCACCTGTTGGAGTATTCCCGATCGAGGAACTCTCATACTGTGCGAGCATAATGCGCTGGGCAGCCATCTTGTTGATACCTCATGCATGCATAAATATTAAGTGGCACGTCTTCCAATAAATTTGGTAAGTGGTTCTTCAAAAAATCTAAATAAATCTCCGCATTCAAATTCTGCGGCAGCTCGAATGGGCCAATAATTCTACCATTCAAAATTCCCGTCCACATGTTTACTTTAAAACGGTACTGGGATCTATCTTCCCACATCAAATGTAGATTTTCCACGTGCCACTGGTGCAAATTGAGGAGGTTCACGTAACAGTCCCTTTTAAATGTTGATTCGTCCGACCATAGGATCTTCTCTGAACCTCTGCACCATCGTTTGACAAAATTGGACTCCTTCTGGATAATCTCAGGGTAGCAGACTTTGGACTCGCTTTACATGGTACGGATGGAGCTGGTTTTTCCTTAGAATTCGGTGTGCTGTACTTTTGGGTACTCCTATGCTATCTTCAATTGCACGTACTGAAGGAAGTACTAGGGTCTTGTGCGACTGCTTGTAAGACTTCGTCTTGGTTTGGAAAGCGACCCTCTGAGAATGACCGGTGCACATTTACAAATACTCGATAATCCGGATGACGCTGAGCATTTGGGTATCTCTCATGATTAAGTCTGGCTGTAACACTAGCATTACACCTGCATTCCCCATAAATGAGATGCATATTCCTGAGCAGTGTATCGAGATGGCATGATGGCATTCGTAATACACAATCACGGGGTCAACGATCAACACTAGTCCAGAAGACATACAGGTTCGACAGAAACGGTCAGATAACAAATCAAAGTCGCAATGAAGTCCAATAAATAAAGCCAAAATTGTAAGCACGATACTTAATAAGGGTGGTAAAAGGTGGCCTTTTAACAAGTAAAAACTTAAAGCTAGGTTTAAAAACTAACAGAGATATTCGTAACCTAATGGGGGAGGAGAAATGATGGTCGTTGGAGATGTTAAGGCAGTGGCATATTATGCAGTGCTTTTTTATTTCGTATTTGCTGCTATTTAGGTCAAAGACTTTGGCGTAGTTGTTCGTTATACGAAATATTTTAGATATTGGTTCAAAGTGACCGTAGTTGGTGCGGTGAGTTCGGATCAGGGAGGAGTGGGACAGATCTTAGATTACGGGGATTGGGAGTGAATGAAATATTTTGCGTTATTCTCAGGCAGTCGATGTTTCCAATCAATAACTGGTGGATAAAAAGTACATCAGCGACTGCACGACGCTTTTTTAGGGTGTGCACGCTACTCGTAATTAGTTTTAGCCCATTTTCATGGATTAGTAATCCATATGGATCGACCCAAGGTAGACCGCGAAACGGATGAACCTGCGTTGGACTGCTTCAATTCTTTGAATGTGGATTTGTTTATAGGGTGACCAAACTTGGTTGCAATATTCGAGAAGAGGCCTTTCAAAAGTAATGTACAGTTAACTTTATTTATTGTATAATGCTGTCAATATGTGAGTCGAAATCCAATTCTCTGTCATAAGTTATTCCTAGATCCCGTACTTGGGTAGTGGAAATCTCATCGCCGATGAAGTAGTTTCTTTGAGGGGGAGGTAGACGTTTGCGGGAATAGGTTATTGCTTGGCATTTGTTGACATTGAGCTCCAAAAAGTTTTGCTTGCACCATACCGAAAACTTATTCAAGTCATATTGAAGGTAATGGAAGTCAGAAGGCAATGAAATGATCTCATGTCATCAGCGAAAAAGATTATATCGGTAATTGTTAGGATAAAGATGATTGGTGCAAGGTGACTACCCTGAGGGACACCATATGTTGCTTTAATGGGGTCGGATATTGAAGATCGGAAGATTACCCTGTATTTTCGGTCTTCTGAATAGGATTTGGTCCATGCCACAAAATGAGGAAAAAAGCCAAGTTTTTTTTAGTTTAAAAATGATACGAGTAAGTTGGTGAGAAATTTTATCGAATGTCTAGCTGAAATCTGTGGAAATTAAATCGACTTCATCACCATCTTCTAAAGCATGAAGCGTCCTAGAGACGAACTCTGTCAGGTTAGTGGTCGTTGATTTACCTTTCAAGAAATCGTGCTGATTTGTGCAGACAGTTGGCCTACAGTTCGCAGAAGGAATTCTTCCTTGGTCGTTTGTGAAAGATTCATTTCAGGTTGTAGAATGTTCATCCTTTTCGTGATAAGCTTCAAAGTACATATTTGGAAAGTTCTTGTGATGTAGACTATATTCTTGATTGTACTACAAAAATCTACTCTAGTCATACAACTCAATGTTAACTCCGGATAATATTCGTATACGTTCGCCGGTTGCTCTAACGACAGGTACTCGTATCACAAGTTTCGATTTTTCTTTCGCTGGATCCAATTTATTTCGATTTCTGAGAGCCCTTCTCTTTTAAGGCCCGAATGATGCCAAGTGAGAACAAGCAAATATTTTTTAGAACAATTTTGTTTATTAATTGGATCACTCAATAACTGTTAATCGTAGAAAATATTGTTCTAAATGGCTGCGATTTATCTTTCAACACGAGCTCCGGCAATTCGTCGTCACTGAACGCGCCAGGTCCATACGATAATCCACTCCTGCTCGGACTAAACTTTGTATACTGTGGAATATTATTCTAGAGTCAATGTTAAGTTTTTTTTTTGTAAGTGGAGCAGAATTTTGCTGGAATGTTCATGACTTTTTGGAAAACACTGTTAGGTTGAGGGGCTTCGCAGTGCCACCACAAATAGTAATTCGGCAGACCTCTGCCAAAATGGTTCTCCGCATCTTCTGCAGAAGATTTCTTGCATGGTTGCCTATAAGCCCGT